>PYHW01009744.1:2730914-2753855 GCA_013186435.1 Turdus rufiventris | reverse complement strand
TATCTATTTATTGCCTAATCAGCCTGAGAAAGGTGGATCTGGCACAGCCCTGCCTGTAGTTGCTTATGTTGTGGATGGGATGTAGGAAATGCTGGGGTAGATCCAGAGGAGTGGGGTTGGTGTAGAGACCATCAGAGAACCAATTCACAGCTGGGATTGTACGTCTGAAAAAGAGAAGACAGTGGGAAATCAAACCTTGTCTTTTTTGGGACTGGTGAAAAAATTGGTTAACTCCTAAGTTACTGATACAAACTTTCAGTCATAACTCCAGTTTCACACAGCTTTGTTTGGGGCCCTGGGGCTTCTGGTGCTATGTTTCTTCAGTTTTAGGAAGTCATATTATTTTTCTCTCCAGTTAGGTACATTGACAGAAGACTGAGAAATGTAGTAATATAATTTACATTTCTAGCTGAAGTTTCAGTACTTAGTAGAACAGCCCTCAGGTGAGTATTCCTTTAGTTGTATTAATGTGTGTTTGCAATGTCTATCATGTCTGTTAGCTGAGCCTACATTTAAAGCAGTTCTGATTGCTCTTGTAGAGCTTTGCAAAACTTCAACAGCACAGTGAAAGAAAAGCAGTTACTTTGAGGTGCATCTATGCCAAACATAAAACACATAAAATAGAAATTTTATTTGCCTTTTCAATAGAATTTGTGTTGGTCATGTTTTTGTAGTCTTTTGAACTATGAATGAAATGGAACATCTTTTTCAGTATCGACCTTTCAGTTGAGTTTGGCAGCCTGTAGTCACTTACTCAGTGTCATTTTGGTATCAGTTGGCATTTCTATGGAAAATGTCATTACCAATGGCTCTGTTCCCTTAGAGAGATGCCTAGGGGGAATATAAGCTTGCATTATAACTTAAAGAAATTACATTGATCAATACAGAGTTCTGGTATCAGTGTGCAGTAGTGAATATCATATAGGATCCAGATTTGTTTTTCTTGGAGAAAGCCTAAAGCAGGTTCCATTATGAAGGGGAAGGACTTGATTGCTTTTTGGGCAATGTGTCCTACTTATATATAGCCTGTTCTTGTGGAATATTAATAAACTGCACCTCCTGCTTGTGGGTGCTCCAGAACTGCTGATACGATTGCTTCTGAAATTAAACAGCACTTTTGAGACATGCAGTTTCTTAATTTTAAATTTTAAATTTTGAGACATTTGTCTGTTTGAGTTGGGAGAATGATTTTATATATACTTCATGGAGGGAAAAATATAGTGTAAAATTATGAAGGAAGGAATTCAAATTGGTTTCATATGCCCCTACTTATATGGAAAAATGTTTGAAAAAATGTCAGCAGAGACATGAGATGTATTCTGATGTTCATATGTCAAGAGTATCTTTTTTTTCCTTGTATTTTTTTTTAAGGACACCACTGAAATGCTGAAAAGGCAATCAGCTCACAGTCAGGTTTGTTCAATTGGGGTTTTTCTATTCTTTTTTTCCCCTCTTTGCATAGAGTTTAACAAAATTTTAGAAATGTAAAAGGAAAATGAATGGGGAAAAATTTGTTTCAAATTCATAGCAGAGTAAAGACAAAATAGGAATCTCAAAATGGTAGGCAACAGAAGGTATACAGGTGGACTTTGTACTCTGGGGTATTCTGGATCCAGCTGGCTGTAACTGAATTTAATCTAGTGTTGGTCAGAAAAGATACAACTGGGGAAGAGGATGTGCAGTCCCATGTTCAAAGACTCAGATATTTTTGCTTGTCTGTGATCTTGGACAACTCATAATCTTCTTAGATAAGGGAAAAAGTCCTATATGAAACAGAAGCTGTTGTTTACATCTGAGACGAGTTGGCATCCTATGACAAAGAAAACGATAAAAAAGTAAAATAATTATTACCTTTTCATGCTTATTTTTAGCAGAATCCAAATTGAGCAAAACAATTACAGAGCTGAGAATAGAAAAATGGCGGAGTTCAGGATTTGGTAAACATTGACATCAGTTTGTATTTAGAATATTAAGCTGTTTGGGTCTTAGAACCCAGCACAATGGAGACATAATCACAAATCATGAACACTCATCAATACTCCTGTGAAATCTGGAAGCACAGTTTACAATTCAGCCAGGTATATGATATCAATTAAGACTAGAAACATAATTAGATAAACAGGATTGCCAAAATAGGAAGATTAACCATATTCACAAATACTGTGGTGGTCTGATAACATTCTTGGTTCATAACTTTTACTTGATTTTTTTTTAATGGACAGAAAATAAAGAGAGAATATTTAATGAAAGATTCAGAGAGGAAATGGAGAAAGAGACCTGGAGCAAGAAATAAAAGAGCTCTTGGGTTGGAATTAGATTAATCTTACTCTGGTCTATTTCCTTCCTAATGCTGCATTTGTGCATTGTAATAGGATGTACCCAGGAAGCACCAAATGGGTCCAGAAATACAATATTATTTTCTTGGTTTAAATTGAGAACAAGCCCGTTGTTCACAAGAGAAGGCGCCTTTTGGAGTTCTTTCTGTTTATAAATGATATACCCCTAAATCTCAGACTTTCTTACTATATTTCAATGTACCAAGTAAAAGGGTTCGCTTTTATCCTCTCCAAGATTCCGTGTCATTTACTAAAAGATCTTGAATGAAGTCATGGTACTTGCCAAGATTTCATTTCTGTTGGAACCAGCAGTCATCCTAGGTGACATGTATTACTGTTGGATATACTGGTTTGATAGAACGGACTCAAGTCATCATGCCTGTTACTCAGAGAGAACTAAAGACAAATACTAACTTTGTTTGAATGCATGTAAAGTATTAAAATTTGTTTAGTGTGTTTGTTCAGAATAATGGTGGGCAAGTTAACTTCTAAAATCAACAGTTAGTATAACCTTGAATATTGTGTGCAGTTTTGGGCATCACAATATGAGAAAGATATAAAACTGTTAGAGAGTGTCCAAAGGAGGGCCATGAGGATGGTGAAGGGCCTTGAGGGGAAGGTGAAGGGCCTGTATGAGGAGTGACTGAGGTCACTTGGTCTGTTCAGCCTGGAGAAGACCGAGGGGACACCGCATGGCAATCTTCACTTCCTCATGAGAAAAGGAGGGCCAGGCACTGATGTCTTCACTCTTGTGACCAGGACTCAAGGGAATGGCCTGAGGTTGTGTCTGGGGAGGTTTAGGTTGGATATTAGGAAGTTTCTTCCCCTAGAGGGTGGTTGAGCACTGGAACAACTGCCCAGGGCAGTGGTCACAGCACCAAGCCCGAGAGAGCTCAAGAAGTGTTTGGACAATGCTGTCAGGCACTTGGAGTGACACTTGGAGTGTCATGTGCAGGGCCAGGAGTTGGATTATGGCGATCCTTTTGGATCCCCTCCAACTCAGAATATTCTGTGAGTCTGTGAATACAGATGAAAGTAGTATATGTCTTCATTAGTGGTGTCTGTGTACCATTTCCATGTCAAAAGTAATGGGTAGATGGTAATTTCTCACCTTCAGCCTCGTTTTGCATTGTTTACTAAATTACTTTTGTCAAACTGCTATGTGGAACTTAAAATATCCATGCCAGTTGTCATCCTGGGTCAGCTCTTTCAAAGCTAAAGGAAGCATATAAATTACAGTAATTTCACGACTATAAGGCGCATCAGACTATAAGGCGCACCCCCCGGGAGTCAACAAAATTCGCAACTTTGTAGATCATATAAGGCGCACTGGACTATAGGGCGCACTTTTTTTTTTTGCAGGGAGGATCCGCCCCCAGCTCCCCCCGCGCAGTTGCTGGCCGAGGCCCCGCCTCAACCTGGCAACCATGGGCCCCCAGGCCCGCCTGTACCCGGCAGGAGGGCGCCATGGGCCCCCGGGATCGCCTGTACCTGGCGGGGCCGGGGCATGCCTGCCACCGCTCTGGCCTGCCTCCCCGGGGCCGGGCTGTGCCTGCTGCCGCTCTGTGCTGCCTCCCCGGGGCTGGGGCATGCCTGCCAGGGCTCCTCCCTGCCTCCACGAGGCCGGGCTATGCCTGCTGGGGCTCCGCCTTGCCTCCACCTGGCAGCCGTGGTCCTGCCAGCTCCCTCCGTGGCTCACAGCTCTCACTTCCGGGTTTGCAAATTTCCGAACTTTGTCCATCATATAAGGTGCACCGGACTATAAGGCTCACTTCTGGGTTCGGAGAAAAATTTTAGTCAAAAGGGTGTGCCTTATAGTCGTGAAATTACTGTACTTTGTTTATGTTTTAGTAAGTTATCTTTTTAAAAAAAACAAAACAAACACCTTACATTTTTTTTTCAGCTGTGTTTGCTGTTATTGTTAAAAAAGAAAAGAAATGAAGAGAGGAGGAGGAGGATTTGTATGATCAATGAGTGTTTGTTTATTGGTCTGTATCTAATTTGCTTTAGGAATGTAGCATGGCTGTATTTGCTATCTAACAGGTACTCAGAATTTCCTCCACATTTTCAGCTGGATTTTGGATTCTGCCTATTGGATCGAGCTGAAACATCTGAAACAGGAATAGGGAATTTCTCCCTTCTGTACCATCAATGCCTTAACAGTCTACTGCCTGCAAGTGATTCCTGTGTAAAGGAGACAGAAAATAAATTGCGGGAAACTGTAGAGGATTGAAAAATAAGGACATTAAAATTAGGATTAGTTAGCCTTGAAGTTAGCTATTTTTCAGTGTAAATGGAGATAAAGATAAGATTTTCAGTGAAAATTAAGATATTAGGATAAGGACAAGGAGATTGGGACTATCAGTTTGTAAAGAAGAATTAGTATTTGGGGAAAGATATAACTGTTAGCTTTAGCAGGGGGCTATTTTGATCCTGGTAAGACTGGCCAGCTGAGATGTTTGCAAAGAACATGAAAGTCTGTTAGTTTCTCAGCTCAGGCAGAGATCTGTGTGATGGATTTAAATGCTGCAACCTGGGTGGAGGCCATGTGAGTATCAGTACAGGAATTCCTGCTTTCTTAGCTTTTGGGAAAATAAACTAGAAAATTACATACAAAGTAGTAGAGAAAATGTTACTGTGACAACCCTGACATACATTGGTAAGGTTAGGTAGAAAGTTTCAGTTTGCTTTGGCATCCTTAGTAAGGACCATATGTGTGGTCATACAGTTCTAAATCACATTCAGATGTTTTTTATGTATAATATTTATTTTTTTTAATAACCTAACTACTGTATTTGCTGTATTGTCAATGTTCAGCTCTTGTCTTTCCACCCCATGATTGTGTATCCAGGAGTGACCTTCAGTTGTAAATCTGAAACATGAAGTTCATTCCAGCTTCCAACAAATCTTCGTTCATCTTGGCCCATCAATAATATCTGCCATAAACTTCCTGCTTGGGCCCATAATTGTTCCTCTGACTCCTTACCAGAAGACTGCCTTTTCTTAATTCTTATTATTGATTTTGTGTCATTTTATAGGAACTGATTTGAAAGTTGACCTAGACCTTTTCAAATTCTACACAATGTGTAAATTTTCTGGAACTGAGAGCTGTGAACTGTGTTTTTTTTACACTGCTTTTGTAAAGGGGTTTTTATTTGGTTCTAAAAGTAGAGCTCTTACCTGAGGAGTGACAAGCTGCGATCTCCAGATCGAACACATCTTACAATAATTTGCAGATTTAATTTGAAAATGAATGTTCACTGCTTCATATCTTTGTTAGTAGTGTTGGCCCTGTTTTATGACGTAGAAAATGATGAATTCAGTTGAGCTTCACAGAGTATGTTTTTTGTAAAACAGCCTGCTCTGGTCATGGCTATAAACATTCATTGTAGGAGCATCTGTCTTACTGTATGCCAGCATCTCTTTGGTAGGGCCAATCTGAAAAAGGCCATTGACCAGAAGATGGCTAATTAATTAATTAAATAGAATTAAAGTACCCTGGTTGGCTTTGTACTGGCCAATATTTGGTATATCAAGAAACTGTAAAGCTCGAAGTCTCAACTCTCACATGCCCTGAGGGAGTGTGCTGCAGTGCAGTTTTAAGGAGATTTGCACATGTGGCACCTATGGAAGGAGGATAGCAGCAGGAGAGGAATGAGGATGCTGCAGGAACTGACACGAGGTTAGACTGTGTGAGCACTAGAACAGTATTTTGCAGTTTTCACTGTGATTGTCTTCATCTTGGCAGTTTTGTGAGAACTGACCATTCTTCCCCTTCACCATCCTCCTTTCCTCACCACAGAAGCCCCACACTGGTGCAGGCAGCATGCTGATGTCCCTGTTGTGATGTGTCAGACCAGCTCTGATTTGCAGTGTCATGGGATACACCGTGTTTCCTGTGTGGGTGGTTATCAAAACTTTCTCTGAATGGTTTGTGGAGCTGCAGTAATGTCTTGGAAGGGTCTCCTACAGCATAGCCATCAGCAGACTGGGGAAAGGGAAGTGTGAATCTTGAGGTTCGTATGTTCTGGCCAGGAGGAACTTAGCCTAGTTTAGTGTATCCGGAGATTTGGAGGCAGAATGGGAGGGCAGAGGCAGAGCAAGCAGAACAGGCACTCTGACATCTTGAACTGCTTTCATACCACGTGCTGTGCAAAGCACACGCTGTGGCAGCAGTCCTCACTAAATGAAATCTGGCTGTAGGACTTAAGTAAAAAACATTTTCAACTGCACCATACAAATACAAGAACATGTTATTGAAAGTATCCAACAGTGCCTTATTTTCACAAATGTGTTCAGCTTTAGATTTTGGAAGAAGAATGAATGTTCTGTGCTGCCAGCTTTTTCTTCTGTTTGTTTCTTCCATAAATTTGAAATGATAGAGAGGACTTTGTGCAGCCAAGCACCGCTGGTGAATAGATGTTGGAAAAAAGAATGAGAAGCCACAGTGGTATGGAGGAAATCATGTGGCTACAGCTATCTGTAGGAAAAATAAACATCCTTTTTCCCACTTCCCTACAAAAATGTTTAGTATCTGGAAAAAATACGGAGCTAAGGCAGAGAGAGTACTGAAAGGAGTTAACGTGTGTACACAAAATACATTGCCTCATGTGAGCGCATCTTTTAATGAGCGATTTCATCTGAGAGGAAAAGTCTGTCATTGCAGTTGAATTTGGCAGTGGAAGAGAATATAACAATATGGTCAAAAATTAAACGTAAGTTAAATTTCTTGCAATACTCTGTCTAAAATTATTGATAAAAATGTATATGGCTGAGCTGAGGACTGCCCCTGGTTATGAAATATTTTGTTTTCTAAGTTTTTGTGTCTGTGCATTCTTTCTTTTAATGCATTATTTTTTTTTGCCATTCACAATCATTATTGCCTTAAAATTTGTTTATTTTGTATTTTTCCAATTGAGTTTAGGAATAGACATGCAAAGAGACTTTTTTCAAAATCACATGCTGAGGCATGGAAGGCATGAGATTTAAGCTTGCCATATGAAAGACTTATCCAGAAGATAAAGATGTGCTTTAAAAATGTATATTGTTTAAGCTGTTGCCAGCTTCAAATTCAACAATAGCAAGAGTTTGTCTTTCCAAGTGGAGCATTTTTTCCAATAGCATAGGATTCTGAATGAATTTTTAATGAAAGACTAAGCAGAAGTCATTAATATTCACTCAGAACAAAAGAACTTCACTAATGTCAATTTTCACTCCATTTTTCTCTTGATTCCAAGCACAGTCCATCATTCTGAACACATATTGCACTGGACCGCCCAGCAAAATGCAGAACAAGTTCTCTGTGGCTGATATGTTTTAAGCAAAACCTTCTTATTTATTAGAAAATACAAAATATTTTGTTTTATATTTATTAAATGAAAGATCAGGACATCTAGGTGTCCTGAAACGAGGAGATGGGAAACTAAGAAACCATGGGGAAAAAACACAGGGATGTCCAATTAAAACCAGGATGTACACTGTCTTTGATTTTTCCAGTGAGTGGCATAGAAAAAAATTCAGAATCTTTATGAATCTTAAATACTGGCAGACAATATTTGACATAATTTTACTCAAACACATTATTTTTTCTTTCATAATGAGTGAAGGTGTGAAAAACTTTTATCATCATCTGTTTAGATTTGAATCAGGACAAATAATGCATATTTCAGTATATAGTAGGTTACAGAGGGAAATTGTTCTATTCCCAATCATTTGTTCCCATGGAAGGAGACTATATGAATAGATTTTTGCCATACCAATGAGTAAATTAGTTTTTTTGGCAGAGTACAATCTGCAGTTCAGAGTACAATAAACTAAACCGTTCTGTGTATAGCACATCTTGTAAAAGAAGGAAACCCGGATTTTAGTTCTAGACGGAAATTTTTCTTAATGATCTGATATTTTATTTATATCAAAATGATTTTTAAGTTCTGCTAACTTTAACCTGTTTTCCAAGCTCTTCCCAGCTCCAAACAAACCCATTTTTAGCTCTGGAATACCTATAATGATTGCATTGGTAGTCAATACATATAAACTATTGTATCTGTGAATGAGTTCTATCAGGGATTGCATGAAATGGATGTGTTAATAAAGAGATTTGTTTTTCATAAATAAGATTATTTTGCAATGCAATATTGAAAGCAGTAAACTTCAATTCAGCATAGTCTGGAAAGAAATCAGGTAGTGTAAAACTGAGTAAAAAAAATGTGCTAAACTGTAATTTAAGCAATATCTTTGCATTGTACAAGTAAATATTCATATTTTTGACTGAAATGCAGATTTGAAAAAGAGAAAGCAACTAAGCTATTGTTTCTTCAAACATAATAATAATGCAGATGCCAATGATGCTGTTTTACATCGCTTGGGAATGGTTATTTAGTGAGTGCTGAGACCCTGTAATATTTTCTACTATTTATGGATTCTGCCATTTTCCCACAAGAGAATTGTGTATGGCAGAGAATTTCTCATGTATTTGCTGTTAAACATTATTCTGGTTTGGTAGAACTGGACCCTTAGGGATTAGTTGTGTTGTCCTTATTGATGGAAAGATAATGACTGTCTGCACTGGAAGAAAATAGTTGTTGTTGGTTTTTTATAGAACACAGGGCATGTTTACTCTTTTCTTTTGTGGCTAGAATACAAGGAATGACTAGTGAATAAAAGTATATCATTAATTTGACTGTTCAGCAGAATTAATTATAATTTAATGGACAGAAAATCCATAAGGAATGTCCACAGTCCTACATTGTTTGAAAATCATTTCACACCAGATGTAACAGCAGAAGTTCACCGCTTTTAAAATGCAAAGCACAGTAGCACAGTAGTAAAGACTGATAGACAATATAAAAAAAGTGATTAAGTTGGACAATACACCTAGTTCACCTAGATTTCTACATATGAAAAAAATGTATCTGCTTGCCTAACTTGTGTCTATACATCTATGGAATTAAGATGGGATAAAAATAACGATTTTGCAGTTAAGATGCAGATAGAAACAGGCCTTCAAAGAAAAATCTAATTTAAGTTTATGAAGTTAAATCTTAATATCTTATTTGTCTCGAGACGGAGAATGTATCATTCAGGGTCATTATACATGAGTACAGACTTAAAATACTTAGGTGTTTTCAATGGTTTACTTGTTTTCTTGTTTAAGGATTTAAAAAAACTTTCTAAGATTAAGGAGTTCTCTCCTTGAAGTGACTTTAAGTGTCCTAAAAGTTGAGTCACAGAAATTGGAGTGTTACTTCTCTAGACTTGGTCTGGACAAAATGGTAATTATTTATTCTCTGTTTTAAGTTGTTTACAATTTCATGTCTGACAATTTATTGTCCTTTTTGAAAGTGATTAATAATAACATAAAACTTCAATTTCAAAAACAGAAACTTGTGGGGTTTTTTTTATATTAATCTATCAAAGTTCATGAGCATTTAGCACACATTTTTCAGATTTTAGTCTCATCATTAGCTTCAAATGCTTCTAATCTGATATATCATATCTGCCTTGATATCATGTTGATATTACCAAATGAGGTTGAGAAAAGCTGCTGGGTCTGGCCCACCAGCCCATCATAGTAAAGGTTCTGATGTTGCACTGATAGGTCTTTTGCTGAAGCTGTACTCTGGTGTGGACAAGAACAGAGGGTTCATGGGGCAGAGAAGGGTGTCCTGTGTTATCACACACTAAGGGCTCGCTGTCTCAGTTCCATCTGCTGCTCCAAAGGTGTTTGCATGTTTAATGATGGCGAAACAATGAGATTAAACACTCATTATTAGCTTTACAACCAACGTAAGATTAGCATGACTTGTGCCCTGATACTCATTTTTTACCTCAGCTTGATTTTTAGTTGTAGAAATTTCTGACATCTTAAAACATCCCTGTGGGTAGCATTAGTCAAGTACTGTGCACTACTGGATGTTAATATCCTAGGATTTAAATATAAGCTTGCAGAAGCTGAGTCTGACATATTTTGAATGTCTACACAGAGCATATTATAGCTGCATCTTCCTCTTGCAAAGAGAAGGTTTAAAATTGTTAAAAGTAAGTGAAATGTGTAGTTACTTCTGGGGCTGTAGAATAGCATCCGTGTATGTAAGATTAGGCGCTTCCCGCCCCCGGGGTTTGCAGTTTTGTATTACAGATTATCATTATTGCCTACACTTTTCTGATGAGATTGAGAAATTTCTTTAACTGTAGTGTAAAGCTGCCAAAATACATTTACCACAGACCTTAAGGCAAATATAATTCTTCCAGAGGCAGCCTCAGGCTTTGGAGGTTTTTGTGCTGAAAGCAGGCTTAGACTTCCCATGAGATCCTCAAAGAGATAAAAAGACTAAAAGCTCTTCAAAGCTAGGCCTTAGGCCCTGACATAATTTAATTCTCTGGTGATGTTTTTCGTATGTAAAAAATGAATAAATATTTACAGAAATGCAATCTAAATAGAAACTTACCCAACTAGACTTGGAAATAACTTTTTAATATCTCCTATTCTTTCAAATTCAACATAAAAACATCTTCATATAATTCTAACTTAGACATCAGATGACCAGGAAAGGACATGGTATTTTCTTTCTCTTTCTATATGCAAAATTTCAGTGAGGTTATCTTGCTTTTTTTCATGCTGAATAGTTATTACTCATAACTGAACAGAGGATGAAATTAATTTGCATAACAAGTAACTACACTGTTATTCTAATTCTATTCTGCACATTAACCCAATTGCTTAGTAATTGTAATGTAGTTTAAGGTCCTAAATTGAAGAAGTGCTCTGTGTTCTGATCTCCTCCCACTTTTTTTATTTCTTATTTTTTAGGTTATATTAACACTAAAATTTATTTAACAGATAGCAAGATGTTCTAGAAAAATCCCCCAGTCTTCAACACTCTGAGTAGAGTATTATAAGTTAAGAGTTAATTTATACTGGAAATTACTTAACAGAAATATCACTGAGAAAGAGCCAGGAAAAATCCTGTTGAGAAGCTCTATGGTATCAGCATTAGAATTGTAGGGCTGGGAGTCAAGAAATCTTGATTGATTGCAGGCTTCCTTTCTTACTGTGGAGATGCTGCTTTGCTTAATGGTTCCCTGTTTTTCACCTTGTAAAACAGAGTGATGGAATCATCGTATATCTTCAGGTACGTAGCAAGGAGCAGCCCACTCCAGCAGCTATTTAGCCTCTTCACAAAATTCCAGATGCTCAAAGGAGACTTAAGACAGTTTGTTCCCCAAATCAGATCTGCTGCACCTCTCAAACCTCTGTTCATACCATGATTGTCAATTGGCCCTGAATCAGCAGCATGATCAGTAGCAGGTTTTTTGGTCAGGCTTACTTATCCATGGCTGTTCTTACTTAAGCTTGACTCCAGACTAGTCCTCAAATGCCTGAGGACAAGGAGAGAACTTGGCTTGGTCTGTGTCTGTATATTCTATCAAAAACTTTATCCGTCTATTTATAAAATTCTTTAAATCTTATCCACAGGAAGCTGTATGAATTAGAAGTATGTATTGCTCTTTAATGTTATTAACAGCGACAAGCAATCCAATCCAAAGATGGTATTTCTGGATAATTTGTAGTGTACAAAATATTGCTATATAATTTCTTTTGCCTTTCTGCTCTCAAGAGGTGCTTACTGTGGGGTTTCACATAGTGCAGGCATTAGCCTTCTTTGATTTGAAGAATTGTAGTTCAGTGTACTTATTTAAGTAGTAACTTAGACATACTGTATTATGAAGAGCATCTTAGGGTTATATTTTCATTATTTATGTATAGGAACTATTTTTCCTACAGTAAAATATGAAAACTGACATTTTAATGAGTATTACAGATGTTCTTTATAGATTGAGAAGTATGTTCACCTAGAAGTATCTGTGTTGAGATAACTCCCAAGTTTAAATTCCACTGTTGTCATTGGAATTGTTTGGTTCAAGAGTAACCAGGTCACAGGGCGACAGCTAAAAAGTAGCTGAAGCAAGAAATTCCAGTTTGGAATTGTTCGGTTTGAAGAAAACAATTCAGACTAGAAGTAAGATAATACTGTAATGTGAAAGTAAATCAGGTTACTGATAAAACATAATTCCTTCATGTAATTTTTTTTTTTAATTTTTTTTTTTTTTTTGGTGAATGATGGAGGAAAATTAGGCCAATTTAAAAATGAGACCTTCTTCTGCTAAAATCTTCACTGTTTATTTGGAAAGTACTAGACCAGCATTTATTTGATTCATGCAAAAGATATTTCCCTGGGGGTAAAAGATTTTTAAGCTGAAATTTTGCAGCTAAACTACGGACCATGACTAAAATAAAAGATTAGTTTGATGTAACTTGTTTTAAAAGACTAGAAAATGAGATAAGAAATATTTTTAATCCGGTTCAGATATATAATTAAGTCCTTTAAAGTTATGATCTGCATTTCTTTGAATATAAAAATACATTACTAAATGCAAGTGAATATTTCTAAATTTGGTACTTGCCACTTCATCAGTGATATAAGCAGAAAAGTATTTTTCAGGGAATGATGGAAGATGTTTTTATCCTCTTGTCACTGTTGTCATGGAAACTTGTGTACATCATTGTTAAACAGACTGTATATAAGGATCTAACATTCCTGCGACTTACTGTAGCCAGCTATTGTATTTTTAGTGTATTTTCTTCAACACTGTAGTCAATACTTAGGAACTTGTAAGTTACTCTCCTCAATTATAGCCATGAACACAATGATTGAATTAGGCTGTCCAGAGACCCCATAGTACAGGGCTCTCTGTTAAAATGTTCTTTCCAATACAGGTTTACTAACAGTTTTATTTCCTTTATTTCATTGTAGCCTATTATAAATGCTTAAAAATTAATATTCACTCTATTCAAGTAGACTATTTTGACAGCAGCTTCTTTGGGAAGAATGAGATACCATCAGTCTTTATAAATCGTCTTGAAAGCTGTGGATCTTTTCTGAATGTGGATTTTATATATTATGCGCTTTGTTTTCTGATACAATGCTAAATTCACAGTACAGCTCTTGTGTATCATTGTCTTAACCTAGCATGCATGGAACAGTAGGCTGAAAGAGAAGCTTGACTGTGACAATCTAGATTTAAGCACTCCTGGACACAAAGTATGTGTAACTTGTTTTCTTATTAAAATCTTATTATTGGCACGATTCACAAAGTAGAAGAAAAAAAAAAAAAAGGTATGTTCCCCCTCCTCCCCCCCTCTCCTCCCCCAAATGAGATTTAAGAATTGGTAATTTGAAGCAAAATAGAAGTGTTGTATGTTTTGCATAAGGAAAGGTTTATTTTTGTCTTTTATTTTCTGGAGTTACTTCAATATATAGCTTCTGCATGAATTATTTATTGTTTGAAATTATTTATATTTTTTTAAAAAATTAAAGTTGCTTAAATACATTTTTCATCATTGAACAAGTGACTTCCATTTCCTCAAAAGTATAAATTAAATTTCTTTTCTCATCCTGACCTGTTTGGTTTCATCTTTTGGGGAGTTTTCTGAAGACTCTTCTGAAATTTTAAGGCTATTATTTTAAATAACTGTCAATGAAGAACGTAGGTTTGTGCTGGAGTTGACTGTCTGTTGCAATTTGATGCAAATTTAACTTACCTGAGAATCACAGTAATATGAGGTATTCCAGAATTGTAAAGTTTTACAGGTTTCTTTTAAAAGATTTATGTTACTTATGATGTTGGTATTGTTCTGTTCAGAGAGTTACAGTGTCAGGACTACTAAAATACATAAAATATGAAGAAGAAAAAACTCAAATACAAGTAAAATAAACCACTGTGGCTTTAGTTTCTAGAAAAATCCATTAATTGAGTAAGTGAGGGTTATAGGTTGAAAATTAAATTTATAGGAAATGTATCATTTTCTCTTCCTGTTCCAGAAGATTCTGTCAGTTCAGGCAGTTGAATTCAATGTAATGCTACAAGAAAAATTCCTGGCAAGCAAATATGCCCAATCTATATGGCTAAGAACTAAGAATCTGTATATAAGTGCATATATTCTACTATTTCAGATTTCAGTAAGCTGTATATGAATGTATAATCATAGGAGGATATATACTTAGCTTTTTGGAATTTATTGAGGCAAAATGGAGCTTTTTTATTACTGGCTTCATACCTTTTACCTACAGTCATTAATGATTTTAGCTGGGATTTATAGAAAAATGAAATTTCCAAACATTATATATTCCTGTCTCTTTCATTTAAAGGATTTAGTTTTGGATAAAATGCAAATTTTGTGAACAGTGAACTTGGATCTTTTCTCCAAACTTTTCTGCATTAAGAGAAAACTGCAACTCCCTCTTCTGCTGACTGTGATTTTGCTTTTATGGATATCTCACACAGTAAGCCAGTCAGCTGATAATTTTGTTTTCTAGCCATCTTCTGTTGAACAGCCCTATGAAATCTGAGCCACAAATTGCAGGGCAGAGGGAAAGCTTGGATGTGCATTGCCCCCCTCTGGTTACAGGGCATCAAGAGCTGTGGGGCTCTTGGCCATGCAGCACTCAGGAGCATTTGGGCTCCACGTTTTGTAGGTACTAGGAGAAAATACCTGGACTATTGATTGTTGTGATGTGCTAGTAGGAGTTGGGAGTGCTGAAGAGCTCATCTGCTCTGCCCCAGAGCTGTTAGCTCTGGTGGACTGTCACACCTAGATGAACACTTGAGTAAGGGGACAGGGGCTTTATGACAAAGAGGGAAATGCCACAGCAGTCAGGTGGAGTGGATTGAACAGCTGCAGTACAGTCAAATGTGGCATCTCAGCTCCTGATCCATCAGCTTGCAAATGGAGCTGTAGGAGGGATAGTTTTTCAGGCTTCTGGTTAAACTGAAAATATTGAGGGGGTGGAAATACCAGATTCCTTCATTGTTGAGGATTTAATTTCTTGACAAATGAAAAGCTAGGAGAATGTAGATAGAACTGTGTACCTTACAAAATACTGTTTTGAGGTTTAAAAAGTATTGTGTAAACATACTAGGAAATTACAAATATTGGTAGAAAAATGAAATGGAGGTTTCGGGTTATTTTAATGGTTATTTTGGTTTATTTTAGTGTATTGTTCCTCATCCCAGGTAAGACTATATCTGCACGGCACAGTCTTGCAGCCTGATAAATACTCTCCCTTCTGAATGAGTTCATTTCTCAGGATAATGAGTTGTATGGGAAAGAGTTTATTAACTCAGGTCACATGGCTTCTGATATCTAGATTAGATTGGGAATTATTATGTGAAACTAATTTCTATGTGAAACATACAGACATCTGAAATGCTCTGACATCAAAATCCAGTTAGGCTGCACAATGTCTGAGAGTGTGACTTTACAAAGAATGTCTGTTTCATTATCTATTAGGCACTGAAAAGTCATTAGGTTTTCTAGGATTCAAAAGTCAAAATTCTAACATCTCATTTGTATTTGTCCTCAAAAATATCATTGCCACTCTCAGTTTTACCAAAATATTAAACAAAAGAACTTTTATTGAATAAAAATCCTAGCTCAGAGCCATAAGGTATTTGCAGGTTTTTAAGTGCTGTTGATGAGTGCATTGTTAATGATCTGTCAGATACAAACTCATGGGTAAGTTTTTTTCTCGAAATAGAGTCATCTCTTAAATTTCTCTAGTTAACGTGAATCAGTATTTCATGTTCAGCAAGGTTAAAACTGGCAGGCTGGGATTCCTTGCATTTTTGTGTTTGTGATTGTGGTGCTGATAGCCTAACTATGAACTTCCTTGTGCAGGGCTGCTAGGACCTTCCAGTCTTTCTAGAAATGAGAAGTGATTGAGTCTCAGCACTTAAAAATACCTTGTGTGCTTTTTGAAAAGTCACCACCATCTGTGTTGTGTTGAATTGATTGTAGTTATTTCAGTAGTGTCTGTGTGTGTCCACTAAGAACAGAATTTTAATTTCAGGGATGTCTGTGGGCTGATTTTTAACTGATTTGAAACAGGATAGCTGAAGGACTACCTTTGTTTTTGTTAGGGTTTCAGTCCAGAATTGAAAGGAGTATATAATGTACATACATCTCAATACAGTGCTGTGCAGATTTCCAACTGAAATACCTTGGTCCTTAATTTGCAGCCTATATTTAAGTATCCCATGAGAAGCGCTCCAATAAATAAATTTGAGATTGAGAGGTTTCTGGTATCTTTACCAGGACAAACATGGGTTCTGCTGTTCTGTGAAGTGGTAGACCAGTCCTTTCAGCCCAGCAGTGCACAGAAATATTGTATATATCAGAAGGCTTTTAGAGATTATGCCAAAAAATCCAGAGGTATCGTTTGTTCAGGGACAGAACTGAAAATGACTGCTAAGCTGTTTGCCCAAAACAGAATGAAGCCTTTTAACTTTCTGGGCTAACGATTCCCAAATGTATTTCTTGAAAGACTGATACAGGGACAAGGAGATGGTGGGACTCTGGCCAGATGTGGACTCAGCTGTGTGTGATCAGATTGGGAAATCTGCCCAGCTGTGCACCTGAACTGTTCACACTCTGGGCCAGCTCACACTTGGGGATTTGGGCTCATTTATGGCCAATGTTTCTTCTTCTTCTGTCTTCTCAGCAGATATGTTTACATCACGTACTTGAGTAATATTCTGTGACAAAAATAGTACAAAGCCACATAGAATGACAGCTCTAAGTGTTGGGACACAGAAATGTCTCCTTTCATAGCATAAGCAAAGGTTGAATGTTGCAGGTACAGTGCCTTTGTAAACAGTATAGGCTAAATTTGAACTAAGATGTGAACTGTCCTTGCAGGTGTGTGAAAGTAGTAGTGTGGAGCTATGCAGCATTTTCTTACAAAATTGCAATTAGTTCAGGTTGGCTACTTACTTCCCTGAAGAACCAGTCTGTACACATTTTAAGGTATCTATAAAGCAACAAGAAATTCTGATTTTGCCATGCCCTGTGTGTATATAAGTATTGTGGATACACAGCTTAGGACTCCATTACAGCATTTTCTTTAAATTCTGTACAATTGGATTTTGCTTAATCTATGCTGCTTCATGCCAGAACAAAATATTATGGATTATTCCATTATATGTAGCAGAAAATAATTCAGAACTGTCAGTTTGAAGGTTTTGGTGAAATTGAAGGTTTTGTAGGTGAAAAGTAATCTCTAGTACAACATAGTTCCTAATTGTTTTGAGGATGTAAAAACTCAGCATTTTAACTAGGACTTTATTCAGATTTGATTTAGTATTTTTATAGTACAGTAATTTCATAATTATAAGGCACACTGGATTATAAGGCACACTTCTGGGTGTCAGCAAATTTCTGAGTTTTGTCCATATATAAGGCGTACCGGGCTATAAGGCGCACTTCTTCTTCTTCTTCTTCTTTTTTTTTTTTTTTTAAATGAGGATCTGCATGCAACAAAGTAACAAATTAGTAACAGAATCACGCAATTACAGGGTTTACTGGTAGGTGCTCAATTTGCAAACATTTTTCACAGATTGGCGTAGCCTTTAAACACAGCCCCAGGGGCCCTCCCCATGCCATGGGCCCCCGTACTCCCACCCGCCCCCAGCTGGAGCTGCTGGCACGGCTCCCATGGCTGCCGCGGCTCGGCGCTCTCATGGGGCCGCCCCCCCTCGCGGCTCGGCTCGCGGCTCACACTTCTGGGTCAGCAAATTTCCAAACTTTGTCCATATATAAGGTGCACTGGATTATAAGGTGCACTTCTGGGTTTCGATCAAAATTTTAGTCAAAGGGTGCTACTTACACTTGTGAAATTACTGTAATTTAAAAAATATTGAAAATATACATACACATTTGCATTGCCAAACATTCCCGCTGAGTCTAGATTATTTATTGGCTCCTATAGAAGTACCTAAAGCATCTTTCCCATTCCTGTGACTGTTCAAGGCCACTTGAACAAGGCCTGGTTAGATGGGGCCCTGAGCAGTCTGATCTAGTGGGTGGCACTTTTCCCCTTGATAGAGGTGTTGGAACTGAATTATCCTTAAAGTCCCTTCTGACCCAAGCCTTTCTATGATTCTTCTTGACTTGCAGGCTGCTAATTGAATCATAGGGCACTTCTCAACAATGCTACTCTTAAATGCTCCTAACAAATTCTTCCCTGAATTATATCTGGATATATTAAACTTGCAGGTTTGCTTTATTGTACACTGAATGTTTCCTGATAGTATTCAGTGTTTTGAGGAAGGTGAAAAAAAGTGATCTGTGTCATATGGTATCTTGCTGCATCTGTTACATGAAAACTTGGAATAACTTGTGTTGAATAACTTGTGTATGGTTAGTTGACTCTGTGATTTTTTCCCCCTTACTCCCTTTGTACACAGTATTATGAATTATAGCAGATGTCATGTCATTCTGGTATTATGGAAGTTATATAGGGCACAAGGTATTTGAATACTTAGTTATGCCTGACCCAGATCATGCAAAAATGAGAAAAAATGAATTGTATCAAAGCTGTTACAGATAGCAGAATAAAATAGAATGGAATGCAGTAGAATAGTTCAGTTGGAAGGGACTTCCAGTGACTCTGTAGTCCAACTGCCTGATCACTTCATGGCTGACCAGAAGTGATTCACAGATTTTGATTACAAAGAAGCAGGAAAACCATACTTAATATATAAGTTTTGGTCTTTCCAGTGACTGAAAACTCAACAGATATAATGTTAAAAGCACGTTACAAAGCCAAACACCTCCCTTGCACCCTAAAACATGAACAGCTTTGGTACTGTAATTTTAACCATATTTTCTTTCCAGTTCAAAAAATAGCAAAATATTTCCCTATGTCCAGCAAGCTTTGCAGATACTAATAATTTTTATATACACTCTTAAATATTTTTCAATGTCTCCACTTAAAAACATTATTGATTGTAGGAAGGAAAAGGAAATTAACTGCACTGAAATCATACAGTACTGGCAATATTATCACAAAAACCCCAAAGTGAAGCCTTAGTGCTGCATTTCTGTCTGACACTTTTGTAGGTACTGTGTCTCCTTATGGTTTGGTCCTTAAAATCATGCATGAGTCTGTTGTTTAGGAACATATTTGCTGTAGCCATAATCTTCAAAAGAAACCTCTTACTGTGAATACTCATAGGAGTAAACTCTTTATTTCCACCAGGATGAAGAATCCTGAACTCCAAAAGCAGTCAGCATATATCACAGGTAAATCTCACCTATGCAAACTAGACTTCTAGGTTTAAATCAGCGCTTCAGCAATGCTGAAAGTTCAAAGCTGAACTTTAGGAGCTTGTATTTGAGAGTGGAATGGAAAGTCTTGAAGCTTTCTGTACTATTATTGTATAAAGAGTTCTCTCTCTTGGTTTAAGCTGAAAGCAGTTCCTGCCTTTGTTTTTAATACTTAATTTCTCAAATTTTTAGACCTTAACTAAATCAAATGTTCTATTTTTTCTCATCTTTGAAATGTTTCTTTTTCTAAGGAAATCTGTGTTTTAAAATAAACTCTGGACATTGTATTTGAGCACACGTACTTAAAATTCTTTAAAGAGTTGTTTTTAAGAGCACACATTCCTTATATCTTTGCCTGATTGCAAAGCTGCATAGTGGTGAATGACTTTGCTAGATGAAGTTCAAAATCACCACCTCTACAAAGTGAGAAATACACAAGCTAGAGTTTAGAAAGAAAAATTATATTAAAATGTTGGTTTCTCTAATTGGTCTTGTAATATGTTCCTGCTTGTTTTACAGAAGTAAACACTGTCACTGCACCCATGAACAAAAGAATATCTTTCAGTTTAATTGCAGTTGGCGTTGGTGACTTCATACTGAAAAAGGTTGGTTTTTAGACTACAGACTCTGGCAGTGTGTAACAGTGAAGGAACATACTTGTTTGTTGGAATACATAGCCATGTATACTTGTAATACAGACTTGTCTGTATCTATGTATGCACAGGTTTAACCTGCAGCTGAAATGATTATTGAAAGAATTTAAGGAATTCTATAATATTTGTGGAAAAGAAGTAATTCTGAAATAATATACTAGCACTTATATCTACTGGAAATTGAGAATAATGTGTTTTTTAAACAGGAAGCATTATTATTGGGACAGTAAATAAAGTTTTGTGATAGCTGATTTTGGAGTCACTGATGCCTTGAATCTTAAAATTAGGCAGTTTTCCCATAAAGTTAGAGTCAATGTTCCCCTTTCAATACTGTTAATTTTGCTGAATTACTTATGTTACAAATTAACTCCATCACAGTATTTTGTGTTCATAGTAATTTTAAAAATAGTTGCTGGGGATAGGTCATTTAATTATATTTTATCAGTAAGAAAGCATTATCTCTGCTGTGAGTGATAGCCAGCAAGGCCATCTGCAATGCCTTTCAGTTCACTCACTCTGAATTGTTCAGATAAAGACTGTCAAGTGCTGCCTAAATAAGGAAGGAGCTGTGGTAGGGTTAAGTGCAGTGGAGGACACAAATGGAGCATTGATTCCAGGCATGCTGGAGGGTCTGAGCTGTTTCCTGCAGCACTGAACCTTTTAAGAGTTGTCATTGTTTCCCACAAAGTATTAAAATGCGAGTGTCTGCCATTCAGGATCTCGGGGAGGATGAAAATGAGGATTGGGAAGAAGAAGAAGAAAAGGTGAGTTATACCCCAATAATTTCCTTCTATTTTTACTCTTTAGGACAATAAACCTGTAATGATTACCTTTCCCTTTCAGATCTTCCTCAAGCCTGTTATTGAGGACAAAAATATGGAACTGGCCCGAAAATGCAGTGAATTAATAAGCGATGTAAGTGATGGTGACTATTTGCATCTTCATATTTGCATTTCTTTTTTCAAATGCCTTTATATTTATGACACATATTTTCTCAAATATTTACAGCATAGCATGTGCCCATCCAAGGCTCAAATAATAAAAGCCCACAAGATAATAGAAAATCACAGATTACTCTGGTACTGTAAATTATCTGCCACAGAAGAATTAGCTTTTCAGAGCACTTGGATGGTGCGAAACATTGGCCCTAGAAAGGAGTTTTTCAAAATGGGGGTCTCAGGCAGACAGTGTCTGCCATGAGAGTACCTTGGCTGCTTTCATCAGGAAAATGTGGTATTTTTTCTGGCTGTAGCCTAATCCTATGAGGTTTAATTGGTTTGAACAAAATTGGGTTCCAAAATATATATGGCTATAAGAAGGGACGCTAAAAATAAAAGGTAATTTTTAATGTTACCTTCTTTTTCTGTGCTGATAGATGTCCAAAACTGCTCAGCATATTGTTATTGACTATGCTTATACAACAAATCCACTGAAATGTTAGAATATCTTTTAAAAATATTTAGCTAGCTAATTTTTGATTTAGTTACTATAGATTTTTAAAACTGTGGATCAGTTATTTAAGCATTTAATATAGACATCATAGATCAGATCCAAGACATTTTAAAGTGGAGTAGATCTGATTGCTTCAATGTAACAGGATCAGATTTACCTTGATGGAAATTTGTTTTGTTTCTTTCTGGGACAGTGTGCCTGAAAAATAACTTTGTCCCTTCATGGATGCATGCATGCAAAGAGTGATATTTCTCCTGTGAGAAAGCTGGCTAGCAGGAGAGGAGACCTTTCTGAGGAGAGAGTGACTTGCTTCAATAAGTGTTCTAAAGAAGCCAAAGTATGGTGTCTGCCTCTGTTGTGTTGTAATCCGGTATTTAGGTTTGGGTTGTTGATTTAGTCGGAATAGAACATACAGAATCTATATTTTAGGTATAAATTTTTATGGGTTGTGTATCAGAAAAGAGCAGAACTCAGAACAGTATCTGGGATATGTAAAGTGTTACAGTGCTGCCTTGAAAGTGTGACTTGACAAGGTCAAAGTTTCCTCTTTTCTCTTGCCCATACACCACCTACTTCAATTTTCATAGAAAGAATGCTGCAAATTGGAGAGATCCTTAAGAGAAGCTACCGAAATGGCTCCTTTGCAAACTCAGCCTACTTTAGGAAGTAGTAGAGTTTAATAATATTTTTACTGATAGATGTATACATGCTTTCTGGGGGAAAAAAGGGCATATGGTGTGTTAAGTGCCTGTCAACTCATGTAAAGGCAAAAATTAAAATGGACCCGAAGCACTTGTATGACCCTATATGCATTTATTGCATCCATGCAGCTTCTTTCTAAAGATGGTCACTGCTCTTAAAGACAAAAACTTATTGAAAAATGCTGAAGAAATATTTCTTTAATTGAAAAGAAATTATTACTCTGCTGTGTACCCATTAGAAGTAATGTTGGCTGTGGCTCTTAATTAATGGATAAATGGAGTGGATGTATTTTCTTGGATTTTCTGCAGGGACTTGAGAGCTAAGGTGAATAGCTAAGTCAAGCCAGGCTTATAATGGTTCAGGGACGTGGGCTTTTGCTGAAAACTTGTGATGCGTTTAGCCTGCAAGTGTGTTAGATTTTCCTTGAGATATGTCAGGCATAATGGCAAAGTGTTATTAATGCTTTCAAAGCAAGAACAATATATAATGGTCCAGACCCATCTAATTTCAAAAAAGAGGCTCTGTGTTTAAAAATAACATCCAGCTTTGGGGCTTTATTCAGCCTCTGATGAAATCAGTAGGTTTTTCTTCATTGGCTTGAATGGAATATGCATAGCATATGAATTTTTTT
>PYHW01009744.1:2708078-2730909 GCA_013186435.1 Turdus rufiventris | reverse complement strand
GAATTTTTTTGCTATAGTGGAATTTTTTATGACCAGCAAAGTGCTTTGTGCCTGGGTATAAATTGCTCACCCTGCATATTTCATTGTGGAGACCAATAAACTGCAAGGAGTTTGCATTCTTACCTTCAATTTTTTGACTTGTTGACACTCAGAACTTTTTATATATTCCTTCTCCTTTCTAGCATGAAGTTTTGCACATAGTGCTTCTGTGTGGATTTATGATTGGTGTACATTTGTACATTTTTTTTTGTACAGTGGTTTTATGTGCTTGCAGCTTGGCCCTCAGATGACCTTGGAGGAGCAGCCTGTGTCCTTGCTGACCACGAGACTGGGTGATTGTCCTTTTCTGATGGTGGAGCTGTCAGCACAACTCCCCCATCAGAATGCAGAGCCAGGAGTGCACATGCCTGAGATACGGGGGTTGTATTATGCTTGCCCTGCATTCTTTGCAGGCTGACTCTAATTTGGCAATATGGTTTTGAAAAAATGTTACACTGGCAGCCCTTGATGAATCTGTAATTGCCAGCCTTGAGCGGTATGTACGGGAAGTTGTGAAGTGTTTATGTGCTCCGGTTCTTGAGAAAATCCCCAATTTCATTTGAGGTTGGCAGATGTTTGTTCTGTGGCTGTGATACCCCCTGGATTGTTTCTCTCGACAGTCATTCCGTTTAATCTCCCTCTATTATGAAATTTTATTCCACAGATGTTTTCAAAACTGTCATGTGTGTTTGATTTATATGAATTGCCTTCCTCTCCAGGCCTTTTCTCTTCCACATTGAAATTGAGCTTGTCCATTTGCTTGTAGAGTATTTTCATCTCTTCTTTATTTTGATTATGTGGTGTGATGTTGTCAGTAGTGTTATAAGCAGAGATGGGAACAATTATAGAAGGTAATTGACCAAACTGTCATAATCCTTTTTGGTAGAATGGCAGACACCACCTCCTGAAGATTCTGCCGAATTTTGGAAATAAGTGGTACCAGCACTACTTTTGCTCTAAAGCAGAAAATAGAACTGCTTGCTATTTATCTGTCCTTGCACAGAGTCCAGCTTTGCTTTAGGATGTCTCCGTTATAAAGTGAAGTTGAAAAAGACCGAGAGACAATAGTGGAAATGATATGCCAAACTAACAGAGTTTTGACTACCTAATTCTGGATGCAGCTGTTCCCCTGGACTCACCATTACTAGCCACAGCCTCTAACTCAAGAGGACCTTGAGTTCGAAATTGCTGGATATTGCTAAAATACTATATATTTTAGTAATACTACTGTATGCCTGCCCTTTTCTCTTGCTTTTCTCTAGGTTCCTATGGCCACAGAGAAAGGATTCTGTATTAGATGGATCTGTGGTCTGACGCAGTCCTTAGTCTTATAAGAGGCTATAAGTTCAGAAATGTAGGTTTGGAAAGTAAATCCTTAGTGGAAGGAAGTTCCCTTTTGTTCTAGCATAAAAGCTAGATAAGAAGGTTCAGACATTTTTTTTCTAAACATAAATGAATATTTTAGATATGGCAGTTCTACAATGGATCCTAGCATGATGACTGTTGACATGGTTACACCATTGATATTTAGGTTATTAAGAATAGCTTTTTGAGCATATTCATACTAGAGTTAGATGAGCCTGTGTCCCTGAGTAAAAGGAATGGTGGCCGCTTGAATTATGCTGTTACCACTGGAGTCTTTCCTTTAGCCCACAGTCTACCTTCTGTGTTTCCCACTGAAAAAGGCAGATGGAACACACCATGGGTGAGGTGAATTTTTTTGGTGAACCAGGAAGCTTCAGCTTAAAGGTTGGATGCCTTATTTTATAAAGTTGATCTTCCCATATAATATCCATTAAGAAAAAAATGCTGCTTGAAGCTTACCTATTTTGGTGGTTGTCTAGGAATTTTAATCCACTTTGCTGGATAGTTGTGCTGTGGTCAGACTTAGTTTTATGATGAGTCAGGGAGAAGAAAAGGATCTGGAGAGAACTATGAAAAATTGGGCCTTTAGTGAGCTATTGAACTTCAGAAGTATATTGAAAGAGCAGTGGCTCCAGGCCATCATTTGCAAACTTTTCTTATTTGTTTTTTTTTTCACAAGGCTTACCAGATCTGCTCAACCTAAACAATGTATTTTGTGTATTATTAGACATCTGAATTTTTAATTACAGACTTTGAAGAGGAATATTAGCTTCTCTGCCTATTCATTCCAGCCATTGGTTATGTTCAATCATAGTCAACCTCTTGTACATCTTCCATGCATTGTTTACACTAAATATGTTTTATTAAGTGCAGGTGTCATGACTTCATTATAATTGCCCCATTCTTTCTGATTCTAAGCAATGTGATAAGAGCAGAATGGAGTTAGTTGGATCAGAATTTGACCAAACACTTTTGTTATATGTTCTCTCTAATTTGTATATTTGAGTCTGTGTACATTTTGTGGCTTCTGTGGGTTACTATAACAAATGTGGCTAATAAAGGATTAAGGAGGTGCCATTAGTCATTTACTGCTTTCAATTTTTTTGAAAGCATGACTTCTATAGCAGAACAGCTTTGTTTCTTCTAGTCATGTTCTGTCATTCCCCCCAATTAAGAGACACCTCAGGAAGTTTTCATGTTTGATTCTTGAATGCAATTATTGCTCTGCAATTAAAATGGATATAATTACAGTCAGCATTCAGATGTCTGTGAGTTATTTATCTAACCAGCAGCAAGATTCGCTGTCTCCTCTGCCAGAGTCACAGCTTTACAGGAGTTTTTACTGGGAATGCCATCAAACTCACCCAGCAGACAGTCAGCTCTATAAGCTTCCCATGCATGTGTGCAGGTTAAACCGTAGGTTATCATAAAAAATGTTTATGCTCATGTCATAAAAATGCCTTTTTTGTGTGTTGTTCTGTAATTACCTGGGAGTATGATGATGAGGTTGCATGAACCACTGGCTTTGTGAGTCCCTGAGTAAAGTCATGACAGTAATGTTCCCATTGTTCACCAAAAGGTTATCCACAAAAGCAGATGATGTAATTTGGAAGGGATGTGTAGGATTTTTCAGTAGTCCAAATCTGGATGAGCTCAATATCAACCAAAATATTTTCCTGTGTGAGGATTAAGTAGTCATGAGTTTGAGATGAATTTAGCATTATCTAATCCATTTTTCAGTAGACACAAATTTTGCCTTAGAAAGCACAGGAGCTGATTCTGTGTAAGCTGCCATCCTTCTCGTAAGTTTTCCAAGTCCCTGTAGAGGAGTATAGACTAGAACTTGTGATATCCATTAAGGATTTAGAGAAAGAGGATATTAAGGCTGCATATTTCTGTAATGCTCAGATGCAGATCATATTGCTTCTGTCAGTGCTTGTCAGCAAGTCTAGAGTGCATAAATTCAAGATGCTGTTATGCAGAATGTGAAAATGAGGTTAGAGAAATGGTAGCAGATAATAACCATGAAAGCTTAGTACTAAATAATTCAATTTGCATTGATCTAAACAATTCTCTGTACAAAGAAAGAAATGTCAGTGAAAACATCTAAGGCTATCCATGTAAATTGTCTGTCTTCAAAACTTATTTAGTCCATCTCGTCATAATTCACCATCTTTCTTCGTGCAGTTCTCATATAATGAATGTTCCTACATGTTAACCTTGTCCATACATTTTATCCTTCTTGCAATCACATTAATAAAAACAATAAATGTGACTTCAGGAACACTCATGTTATTATTACACCTGCCCACAGTGTTTGCCTCATTGTAAGAAAAAGGTTGGTTGTTAAAAAAAAAAGTTTGTTTTTTTTTTTTTTTTGTTTTTTTTTTTTTGCTAAATATGTCATAGTGTTCTGTATTTTTTTTTTTCCCACAGTTTCCTATGTGCAGACACATTTTAAAAAAGCATCAATTTAAAATTTGTTTGGCCTTAAATAAATTTTGTTATTACTTGAATGTCATGACTGTTGAGTGCTTTGAAGGCAATGGTTTGGCACCGGCCGCCTGAATTTATTCATGGAACTCTTGGATTCATAAAGGGGTATTTGATGATGTTATACAGATTCTGTGCTTGCTAGGTCTATGTTAGAAGTTAAACAATTTTTATCTTTGAGATCAAGGATCAAGGAGATCAATTATTCGAGTCTTCTTTCTTTAGAGACATTAAAACATCTACAACAGTAGTGAAAATGTGCTCTAGATGTAGAGAAAAATCCTGTCTTTTTCATCTATATTATTAAAGAGTTCTGTGACTTTTACATAGCCCTGGTAATGTGCGTGAGAACTGGTAGCTTCTCTTTATGGTTTAATTTGATCCAGCCAGAGGTATTTGCAAGCTGCCCAGCATAGTATCCATGAATAAAATAAAAGAATTTAAAAAGTATAAAGCAATATAACCAATGTTTACTTTGTGTGTATTTTTAAGAACAATTAAACTTCTTTTTCTGCTCTTTGTAGATACACTATAAAGAAGAGTTTAAAAAATCTAAAGGCAAGTGCATATTTGTACCTGACACCCCGCAGCTAAAGCATGTGAAAAGCCTTGGTGCTTTTATTTCTGAGGTAAGATCTAAAAGACTGAAGAATTTTCTTGGCTTCTTATCCTTCCTAAAAACTCTTTCAGTTGAATACTGTGATTTTTAGCAGGGGAAGGATGGCTTATTTCAAATGATAATTCTGTTTAAAGCTGAAGTGACTTAAAAGGCTGTAATTAGTGTATTCTGTAATGTGAATAATTATAATGATTTGAAATTTCATGACACTTTTATTTTGGGATTTGAAGATACTTTATTAATTGTTCTGAACCAGTCCTAGCTATCCCATTTTATGTGTGGATAAACTGAGGAATAGCAAAGGAATGTTACTTTTTCTACAGTGATGAGGTTTGCAAATTACACGTGTGTGAAATTTCCCTACTGTGGAGATTTCACAGCCTGATATCAAACTGAAGGAGACAAGGAAAATGTTTCCATGTTATCATCCCTGTCCTCCTTTAGCAAGAGGCCTGGCAAGATATCAGGTATCAGATAATCAGATATCATCTATCAGCCATCTGTGGGTTGCCTGAGCACTTGCATGCATATCTATCTATCTATCTATCTATCTATCTATCTATCTATCTATCTATCTATCTATCTATCTCTACACACCTGTGACATGTGTACACACACACAGCTGTGGTGTCAAAGAAAGATCAACAGCTTCCAAAGTGTCAGAGCAGCATTTACTTCCAGCTCTTCTTGTGCCAGGTACTAGGTGCTGTGGGGTTGCATCTCTGATTATTTTCCACAGGTAAGAATAGCAGCAGAAGTTTCACCTGAGAGAGAGTGACTTTGGTTAGGAATCACTGGTTCTGAGTGATTTTTCTGTCACTATGGCCCATTAAAAAATTAAAAGTTTGGTGCCTTTTTTTCTGTGCCACTTTTATAATTATAATAAAAAAATTCCAGTATCGCTATCTGAGGATAACTCGCATACATTCTAAATCCTCCTTATGATATACAATGATTTGCTGTGTGGCTTTCAATAGAAATGCATCTAATGAATACTTTTCTTGTATTTATCTTCCTGTTTTCTGAGGAGTGGCATGTCCCAAGGGAAGTAAATCTATTGTAATAGCACTTTATAAGAGACAGGCTATTGTAGACTACAAAGTACAGTATATAGAAAGTATTTAATCCATCTGTCTGATTCCAGAGAATCTGCTGCTAATTATTAATCAAAGATAGAGAGATATAAAAATATTCTAAATTTTAAAACCCTGTAGGTTTAATATTACCAGACTTTTGAGCACTCTGCCTGTTTATTGCAGCATTACCCAGTGATGTGATGGATGGTTTATCTTGTAAATTACTGACCTCTAGTGTCCCATAACCTGTATTTGCAAATCTTGGACACTGACATTGTTAACAGCATGGCCATTGCAGTGGAAAAGAGCCCTCTGTTTTGGGGAACAGCAACAAATGTTACAGGGAATTATGTATATATATACATATATTTGGGAATTAGTTTTTAATGAAGAACTGTATATTTCACAGTTAATAAGTGACATTAGAAAATATAATTGAAAATATTTTTGGTATTTATGATTACTTTCACAGCAGTGTTGCTGTTATTGGTTTATGAGCTTGAAAGACTTGGGTATGAAGCAAAAGCCTCACACATTTTGGGCAATTTTTCTGGTGTCTCTTGTAAAACCCCTTTGTGAGGAGCTGCCAATAGTGAGTACTGGAGGAAACACATGATAAATAAAATGTAATTTAAAAATGAGACAGAAATGATGGCAGACATGCTAACTTCAATGTTCCTCTCCTTTCTAGCTACTTTTAATTGCTGCTACTTATTAGTTGGTAAAATATAATGGTTGGTCTCTCATTTGCTCCCCTTATTCAGG
Source organism: Turdus rufiventris (assembly GCA_013186435.1). Taxonomy (NCBI): domain Eukaryota; kingdom Metazoa; phylum Chordata; class Aves; order Passeriformes; family Turdidae; genus Turdus; species Turdus rufiventris. The sequence continues at coordinate 2,724,552 of PYHW01009744.1, read as the reverse complement.
ACTCTGGAAAAGAGAAAGAAGAAAAGTTATTTTTGGATTTGAAAATGATTTGAGAAAGGATAGAAAAAACTGCCTTGCTTATTGTATTTTGTGTTTGCACCAAAATTATTGAATTTAATTAGGAGGTATTTTGCATTGCCTTAGGAATTAGACACATCCCCATAAAGTATTATTTAAAGATGTTTTTGTTTGAAAGTTAACGACAGCATTAAATTTTTCCACTTCTGCTCTATGCCATATTACTTACTAGAAAAAAATAAGTAGTATGTTTACTGTATCTTCATTTTTACATTGTATGTCACCTTTTTCTGCCCTCTAGGTGAAATATAAAGGAGCTGCTAAGAAAGACCTTTCCAACTCTCTTTATCAGCAGATGCCAGCTACAATTGACAGTGTATTTGCGAAAGAATTAATGCACCTTCAGAGCAAGGTACAACTGTAGAATTGCAAAAATGATTTTTAGATTAATTGTGTGCCAGAGTAAGTACACTTTGAACAAAATATTTGGGTGGACACTTGATTGTCTGCTTGATTTATTTGGGTGAGCTTATCATCCTGAGTTTATCACCATAACTTCTTAACTTCAAAAACTACTGATTTTTTTAAATGCTGATAATTTTACTTATGTTTGTTAAATATACATTTAGAAGCTGGTAGTGCATTAATCAATCCACTGAAATCCATGAATGCAATAAGGATTATTGAATTCAGTGTCATTGCATGGTCCTTATAGAATTAATGAATCTTATATGACTTTTTGAGTTGGGTGTTGTATTAGCTATATGATATGTTTGATGCTGAAGGCAAAAGAAAAAGAAAACTGCTTTAATGACTTCTAAGGGTACTTAGTGGTAGCAGTGTTTCTGCATACTATACTTATAAGAAATTTTATAGAATTAAAATATGAAATCAAGTATATTGAACTTAGTGTAAAGCTTGTAAACAACCAGTAAAATAGTAAATTCTGGCTCAGTTGCTTTCAAGGGCTCAAAATATTATACCCTAAGAGTAGGCAGGTGACCCTTCACTTCCACTGACCTCAGTGGAATTGTGAATGTTGAGTCTGTGTAATATGAATGAGGTTACAGATTTTCATTGTAACTCATGAGAATTACATTGGATAGATGGTCATGGCTTTCTGTCCACCAGCATTTCCATGGTTTTCTTGTTTTTGCTTTCTCTTCTCTTATAAATATCAACTGCATATAGTTTAAACCAGTCAGTGCGTGAAGGGAACATGCTTCTGAATCCATAATATTGATTGGATCTCAATATGCATTCTTGTAATGCAGTGGTACTTTTTCAGACAAAGGAAAATATTCATAAAAAAAGAAAGGACTAAAATCTCAGGACAGCGTGTGGAGAAATGTTTTGATAATAAAGCATTATGTTAGTTGAGGCTGTATTAAGCAAATATAGTAACACGTATTTTCGTTTTCAGAATTTGAAAAGGAACATATATACACAAGTTAATGCACCACAGTAGCTGAAGTGACATTTATGTGACATTTCATTGAAAAGTGAGTGATTAGAGGAATTACAGTAAAAATAAATTGAGAATTAAACTTGCCTAACATTTTTAAACCATTAACTTGATTTATAAAACATTAGTTAACTATTTTGCCACAGATTTACTCCCAAATTCATTCTAAATTATTACATTCTACATTAGCTTACACAAATGAGGTTAATTAACACTGGTGATGTGGCAAAAAAGATAAACAACTGAAACTAAAAATGAAACCATTGGCTCCTCAAAAAACCCTTTTAAGAAAAAGACTGACATTATTATTTGGTATTTTTTGAAGGTTTTCTTCAATCAACCAACAGTTCTAGGGAAAAAAAAATGCATATAGGGTGAGTTATATTTAAGCAGAAATTTTTCCCATAAAATTCATACTATCCCCTTCGGAGTAGATGCATTATAAATCATAATATACCATAAAACTTAAAGATACGCTGACACATTTTTCCAACTTGTGGTTTACTGCTGCAATGGACCTGAATTTAATGCTACTTTGAGAGAGACCTCAGGGGATTTTCTAGTGAAAAATCTTCTCCACAGTATTCAAATGTAATCCATATTGTGCCTATCACTGCAGTACCTAAGTAGCTAATATAAGGATTTCAGATTTCAGCTGGGTCAGGATATGGCAGAGGGGGTTTCTGCTGCATCTGTCTAGCTGGGATTGTGAATTTACAGGTCATCACTTCAGGAGGAGACTACAGCCACAGGAAGGAGAGTCAACAGCACCAGCTGGCCATTGTGCCAGCTCTGCTCCGAAAAGGCTGCTGCAAACACAGAATTGCAGTCTGTTTCTGAGTTATAGTAACTTGATTTTAAAATAGGTACTGATTTTCCCCAGAGGTGGAAAATAGGAGTATATGTGCTCCCTACCCACATGAGAACAAATTTGCACCTTTGACTCCCTTTTCATGCTTTTTGGATGCCCTGCTGGGCTGGAATGCCTTTGTGGGCAGATCAAGCAGGACTCTCCTTGCTCTGTGGTCCTGTGTTCTTGGCAGGATTCACAGCCCCATATGCCGAGCAGGTGCATTGGGACTGGAGGATCATGGTGTGGAAGGAAGAAAGCCCCTGACTTTTCCCCAGTGCTGGCACAGGCTGGGAGTGCCTCTGGCAGAGGATTTCCTAGCACAGGTGTGTCCTCTGTAAATGGGCTCTCCCAGGATGCAAAGTTTGGTCCTGAAATAGTGATGCTGTTCTGCTGCTGGCCAGCAGCCCTGTCTTCAGCCTACCTTTATCTAGCCCAGTTTAGTCATTTGATACACCATTTCAAATCACACACATGATTTAGGAACTTGGAGACATCTAGGGGACATTTCCTGTTTTTCTCAAGGAGTCATACCCCACCAACAGCTGCCCTCCACTTTCCTCTCCAGAGCCAGCAGGTCACAGCACCACTGACCATGTTTTCATTCTTTTAACTCATGTGGCAATTGTCAGTGGTTTCAGCAGAGCCAGGATCTCCTTCTTCAAGGGTCCTGCCATGCAGTGTCAGTACTAACATAAGGATCTTGCTGTCAGGGAGAGTATAGCATCCTGACACATGTGGTTCTCTTCCTGTGGAACCTCTTCCCCGTATTAGCTGTATTGAATCATGCTCAATTCTCTCTTCAAGTTACTCAGGAAATCCTGGAACATGACTGCCTGCTGGCTTTTGCATGAAACCCATGTTTGCTCTCTTGTATTTTATGTAGAACTGGCATGAAGAAGGAAAGAAGTGCCTACAGAGAATGTCATCTATCCAAATCTGACAAAAAATCCCAATGCTGTTTATGGGAAAATATATTTCAGGAAAATGAAAAAGAAGTGTCACAGTCCCACGTACTTGGGTGGCTTTTAGCAATTTTTTCCTTCTTCACAGAAAATTGGGCTGTGGCCTTCTAAATGCCTTTCTTTAGAGTGAGCAACCAGACTTGTCTCCCTCTCTCACTTTTGTCACAGTTGTCCCCGGGGTAAGCTGGAAGGAGGAGAAGTAGAAGTCCCTGTCATCACTGAATTACTTCACTCTTCTTACAAGCCTACAAAGCTCTCACCAATTTCCCTGTTTTCTGAACTGAGAAAATAAATTTGATCAGAACAGTCTAGGCAGGGTGCCTTCATTTTGATTTTTCTGCAAGGAAATGAAAATTTTTGGAGAAATTGAAATATTCCTATGAAAAATATTGCTGAAGGAAAATTTCTGATCATTACTAGATCTGTGCCAAGTCTTTTTCTTGTCTGAAGATCAATATGCTGAATACTTCCTTATGTAAAACAATATTTTTTAAGTAAGGTGTCAAAAAAAATGATAAAGGTATTCAAAATTGCTAGGGGGTAAACAAAATAAAAAAAAAGTAAGCACTTCATCACTTTTTTCATCACTTTATTTCTGCCATAAGAAGTGATTGCACTGTTTTTCTTCTTATCTAAAAGGGATAATCTAAAGCAAACTGAAGGCAGTTTAATTTTCTACTTTGCACAAGGCAATATCTCAAAGAGTCAATGTTGAACAGTATTTCCTCTTTCTTTATAAAGGCGATGAGCCAAGAGAATCTTAAGCAGTGTTTTCAACTTCCAGAGGAAGTTTTGGAGGGTTTTTTTTTACTTCAATAAAAATTTTGTTGTTTATTTCCAATCATATTACATACTATCAAATTGTTTTATGTATTTTTTCAGTTTTTTAATGGTAGGAAATATCGTATTGAAGATTTCCTCTGTTTTATGGTGCCAGGTATTAGTCTTCTGGACTTCTATAGTTCTGTTTTACACAAATACATTGGATAATCTAATTCTCTATATGGAGATTAAAGTGACATTTTTGGTCTTGAACGTTTCCTCCTACAAAATCCTATTTTATGGATCTTAAGTTCAGAGTCCATCTCACTGGCTATAAAGGGAAATATAAAAATAAAAATGTAATAGTGTTTAATGTATGCTCAACAGGGTCAGTCAGAGCTAGGTTAAAAGAGCTCAAAACCTTCCTTAATGCAACTTCCTATTGACACACTAGTGTAAGAGAGAGCAGAAAAATAAAAAATGAGTACTTACAAATTGGTTCAATCTGAATTCATACCTACTTAAATAATTGCCTTGTATTTCTCAAGTTAATGAATGGCACCACTGCAGGGTAAAGGTTATGTCAGTGACCTGTGATGCTTGATCTCTGTGTAGAGTAGTTTCGTATGTAGATTTGATAAAAGAAATTCAATTCAGCTAAAACTTGAAAATCAACATGAGTGAAGAAATAAAAGTATGCATTCTAACCTGTAATGGTTCTAAGAATATTGATGAAATAATAATAATAATATTTTTTTCATGCTTAATTGGAAGCGATTTGCAAATCTGGGAGTAGTTCTGCACTAAACTGTCCCAAACTAAACTAGACAGCCATTGAACCTCTCCTAGTCTAGGATTACATCAAGACTACTTCAGTGAGTTAATGAAAACAATGGGAGAAGATAGGAAGAACAGATGCCAAAGTTAGTGAAATATTGCTACATTAAGCTAAAGAAATGGTCATCTTTTCCCATGACAGTGGATGCTCGTAATTTCTGTTAAATTTCTCATGCTGAGAGTTGATGGGTTATTGTGTTTTCATATCTTGATTACATACCCCATTCACAAAGGGAAAAAATAGACCTGCTGAACCGGCAAAATTGCAATGTAATAAAATATCTGTAAATTAGTAGATTTTGGAAGTAACTGTATGGGTCTTCTGTTCATAACGCATAATGGCATTAGGTGGAGAACATCTTAAGAGTGCCAGTGTAAGCAAGGAGAATTAGAAAAAGAGTTTTTGTGGCATATGTTTGTATAGTAATTACACTTTTGTGGAGAATAGTTTGTTAGTGGTGTTTCAATGGTGTTAAAGATTATGTGCTTTACCATTTCCAAGATGTGACCAGTGTAGGCAAGTCATGGGCTCTTTGTTTCACTGTCAGTTGTGTTTGTTCCTGCAGAGGACTGATTGCTTTACCCTGGATAAGGACGTGGCACAGTTTAAGGTTCCTGATTTGATACTTTCATTCGAATGGTAGCAGTGCAAAAATACCCTTCCCCCCTTCTTGTCTTAATCTCTCAGCCTGTACACCATTTTGTAATCTGAGCTACTCAGGGCAGATACTAACATATTGCTTTGGGCACACTACTCTGTAACGCAGATGAAATTTTGCTTTAAGCAAAAACAGATACAGCATTTTCTCAGAGTTCTAGTATCCTGTCCTAAAAGAGTCTGAATCTGTGTAGTTGAGAGTTTCTGTCTCAAAACTTTCACAGTATTCTTTTATTGCTATCGTGGGTTTTCATGTCAATCCTTCTCCTCCTAATCAGCTTTCTATCTTATTTAATAGTTGCTGTCTTTTTAAGGATTATTTTAATGGTTGCTCATGAGAACTATTAGAAAATGAATTTTCTTGATGCTTGCTACTTTTTAGACATCAAAACCTAGTGAATTTTCCTTAGTATAAGCCTAAAAGCTTCTGACAAGGATAAGTGTAAGATCAGCTTTTCAGGCAGTTGTAGTATCTGAATGTGTGCATGTAAGTATAACACTGTACAGTGAAAAATGGATGAATGCCCAGCACTGAGTTCCATTTCTATTATAAAAGTAAAGGTGTTTATAAATTCACAATTCAATTCCATTTTCGTTTACAATGAGACAATTGAATGTAAATACCATTTTTCTTTGTGAACCTGGGGCTAAGTCAAAATGTGTATTGTGCTGGTAGTTTCCCAACAGTGGAAGAAATAGAACTTTGGGCAATGGAAATGGAAAACTGTTTGTTTATGACAAATACATAAAATATTTTTTTTTGTTTCTGAAAACAGAAAATAATTATATAGCTGATGGCTCCAAGTGTGTTTAAAAAAAAAAAAAAAAAAAGTGGCTTTTGCTTGTGCCTTTCCCTGGGCTGTATTCTCACCTTGTTAAACTTAATTTTCTGTTTTTGTATATTACTATTTCTTTCCCCTGCGTACCCATGCATCTGTTGCAACAACAGATGCAGAGAAATCTCTCTGCTGATTATGCCTCATATGTCTCTGTTTTGGGTGGAAGCTTCCCTCATTTCAGTGTTCTGGTTCCATTAAGGAGCTTAATTATTTATTAAATTTCTTCCTGAAACATACTACACCACTAGGTCGCTAAAGAATAATGTTGCTCTTTTCAGGTTCTCTATAAACAAAAACATGATGCTGAGAAAGGATTTTCAGACTATGCACGTATGAGGGAGCCTCCAGATGTTAAACATGCCATGGAAGTCAGTAAACACCAGAGTGATGTAAGTACTTCCCCATCTGAAATGAGTGTGCTTGTTTTGGGTAGATACATCTGTTACAGCTTACTGAAATGAACTGGGCATGGAATATTTCCATATTTCCTTAGTTGGTGTTTTTTATAAATCATTTGCTCTGAAGTAATTTAGGACATGGTGTGTGTATAAAATGTTCTATGAGTAACAGTATGTGAATTTCATTCCGAACTGCCATGTGAGCGGTTTCTGCCCTGCACTTGCACACTTCTATGCATATGAATGAGTTTGTTCCTTTCTCATTAATATATCTATTAAGTGAATTTTCAAAAGAATTTAAAATACTAATATATGATTTATTTTACAGAATTTAAGCCATAGTTCAGTTTGATGCCTGTGCTGGTTTATACCATTTGACCAAAGTATTTGTTCTTGTAACTACAAGTTATTTAGATAACTTACAAATAAATAGGACTACTTAGAAATATTTTGAAAGTTGATTGACTTTTTTTCAGCTGCTTGTTGTCATCTTGAAGTTCTGAAGGTTTCCACAATATAAAAGCCTAATAATGATATTTACATTTTTTATTAGAATCAAGTCAGGTTTGATTTCATGGTCAAACTAGTGTATACTAGCTCAATGCATCGTTGCTTGAGGCAGAAATGCTGCTCAGATTATCAGTCTTGAATGATACAGACACAGCTCTGAAGAAAAATTTATGCTAGTTTTAGGTTTTGTAAAAGCTTACTTGAGAGAAAAACAAATTTTAGGAGAAGATTGTTTAAAATAGGGATACCATTTTAAGGGTTACACAAAGCTTTTAAGAACAGCTGATGTATCATCTTAAAGAGTTATGATCCAGTGCCTTTCATGTTTAGGCAACCAAATTAGTTGAGGTAGGCATGTAATTTTACAACTCTTTTTTCTTGGGTAAATGGAATATTTGTTTGCTGCTAACAATGTAGAAAACATAGCTTAGGTGTTAATTTTAAATTCTCTTAAATTTACCCTATCTTCCCCTACTAACAGTGCAACAAACACTCTTAGGTTATGTAGGCTGAAAACTAAATGTCAATGCTAGATGCATGTCTGTGAGCAGAATCTTGACAGCTGGCTGCTGATTAAAAGGCTGCTGGAAAACTTCAGGGAAGCATTATGTTTGAAGAATAACTGTTTCTTCTGCTGGGAAATACCTGCAGTGGAATTCCCAGCAGTAATTTGCAACCTGCCTTGATTACAGAATTCCCTCTTCCTGTCAAACACTGTCCATTTCTGCTGTTGGAAGCATCAGGGTGTCACACTGACAAGGCCTAGGGGCTGGGAACATGAATGTCTTTCCCCAGAAGCAAGAAGTTTTTTGTTTACCTAGCAGTAGGAATGATGGTGGACTGCTAGGAAAGGAAGTAATGCTGGAAAGAGAGATGTTAATTCCTCTCAGAGAAGGCAGTGGAACTTGGAGGAATATGAGACAAGTTACTGTAGGAAATTCATCATAGTTTGGGGATTAGTATGTTAGTGCAAAACCTATTCCCCTTCTACAGCTGTATATCACGTGCTAATAGAATTAAGGAGAGCGGGTTACAGATGTGAGGATAAATGAAATTCAGTTGTTTCATCTTTCGCCCTTAAAACAAGCAAAAAAAAAAAAAAAGGAAATGAAGGAAAACATGGGAGGGAAGGATGTTTTGATAAATGAGAACTTTTAACAGCATGTTAGAAATAATGAAAAAATATGAGGGAAATTATTTTCAGTCTGAGCAAACTTCAAAAAATCAAATTAGTCATCCAAATCCAACACAAAACTTTAACCAGTTATTTTAATATGTTTAAGAACAGATGCTGTCTGGTTGCTCCTGAGTAGCGGCAGCACAATGGGAAAATACCAATCACACATAAAGGAGCAAGTTTTGTAAATTCTGTTATTGCTCAGCAGAATCACACAGCTCTTGTGGGTAGTATTTGGGCATCATGGTGAATAACTGTGGATTTCTTCTTTGGTAAGTACAGGTTTAATTAAGAAACATGTGAGTTTTATTCTTGGAGTCAGTACACAGTGAGCATCCCAGATGTGGAGCATGTCTTTCCAAACTATTTCAGACCATCTGTGTAATCACAGCTTTGAAAGTGCAGAGAAAAAGAAGGGAAACTACTGGGGAGATAGAAGGACAAAGCTCTTTTATCCACCTTTCAGTGCAGTTTACCTGTGGGAGCAGAATGCATGTTTACCTACAATGCTCTGCCAACTCAATTCAACCTTTACATGGAGGGTTTGCATCTAATAGGATTAGGATGTGTTTAAGACTATTTACTCAGCCTTAAAATAAGGCTGACATTTATACTCAACTCTGTGAAACGTGCAATTTCCTTTAAAAATGAAAAACTGTATTCAACTTGCCATACATTTGTGCTGACATTTTGAAACTGTCATGTGCTGGAGGCCTTCATACTACTTTGAATATCATTAGCATGCTCTGTATGTTTGGGCAGAAGCTGTGTAAGAGGGAAATACTGTAAAATCTCCTGAACAATGTGATCATGTATAAGAATATAATTTTTCACTCTTTTATACTTAGACTGAAGAAAATTGCTCTCAAATGAATACAAGTGACTTTTCTAATGACAGGAAACATACTTTAAAAAGAATTGCTTGAAGGGAAATGTGTTTATCCAAACCAGGGTACTTTTCTCAAGAAATTGTGTTTGTGTTTTGTGAAGTGAATGTTAATGTGACTTTGGAATACAAAGTCATTTTCAGAAGAGCAAAGTAGGGACCAGCAGCCTATTTTGTCTATGCTTAGCTTATCAGTTAACTCATCTGGAAGTTTCCAAGCTTGGGACCAAAACTAAGTGGTGGTCTTAAAACCATGTCATGTCACAAAGAGAGTTTTCTTTATGTGTGTCTGAGTATCATGTGACTGGAAGCATGTAGTTGAACAGTGAAATGACATGACAGCTGAATTTCTAAATCAAAGAGATCACTCGCTAAGTTGTGTCTGTGTGGAAGCTGCACATAACTGCATAAAAGCTGTGCATCACAATTTTGTCTGTTCCATGACCTGGTCTATCACTGGGCATTTTGAATAGGAAAACAATGTTAAGTATTACGGCAGTTTAAATGTTCTGCTTTGTTAAAATGACTGATTCTCCTCACAACATTACATGATATGAAATAAGGATGTGGTGTTCTGATTTTACAGATAAGAAAACTGCAGTACACTTATCTATGGGCATTTAAAAGGCAGTTTGCACATGAAATTTCAAAGCCCTGGTATCTTTTCTCTTATACTTATCTATAAAACAGTGCTTTTTTAGAAATGTTAGTTGACAATTGGGGAAATTTCTGATATATATGTATACCCTTTCCACTCCATATGAGGTCAGTAATAATAATTTATGTGTTTCATTCACCATCTAAATTTGAATATTTAAGATGTCTATATCGTCTTAGGAGTAAGTTGTTTTTTATGTTCAGGATATTGTGCAGTCACAATCCACACACACACAAAAAGTACATTCTTTCTGATAAGACCAAACCATCAGATTTTAAACTGGGTGTGCTTAAATACCATCAGTAACATACCCAAATGTTAATGCTTGTTTTGATGCAGATCACAGTAAAGTCAAGCTTCTCTTGGCTCTCTGTTCAGTATCTGTGTTAGAAAAATCACCTTTCACTAACTTTCTGCTGACAGTGGTTGTCAACAGTGGGTCCCCCTGGACCACTTTCAACTGGCGCTGAAAATGATGTTTACTCCTGATGTAATTGGGACCAATCAATTTTAAGACCCATTACTGGAAAGGATGACTGCATCAATCTGTAATGGGCCAGAAATGTGTTTGTCTCTTTTACACAAGCCGGAAAACAGTTTTCAACATCATTGGAGTAGGAATTAGAAAAGCAGTTGCCAATGATGATTGTCACCAGCTAGTCATTGTCTTAGTGTTGATGGACCCCAAAGTGTAGATGAGAGGAAAGAGGGCAGAGGCACAGCTGACAGGCCATTAGTTAGTGGACTTAACAGCTCTTAGAAAATGCTAATCAGGGACAAATAGCAAGAGACAAATTCTTGTGCAGACAGGTGTGCCCAACTTCTTGCTGAATCCTTAAGAGGGCAAAATGTGTTCCCAGCTGCTTGGGCATATTTCAGTAATTTATTATGTATTGTTTGGAATAACTTTGATATTGGAATAAATTGGAAGATAAGAGATTTCAGGAAAGGTCTGAATCTCTTAAACCCAGGTTTGCTTGGTTCACCATGTAGAAGTTGCTATTTATTGATTGACAGTCTGAGACGTTTTGTTAGAAATCTGTTTACTTTATAGCATTGAAGTGCATTCCACTGGTATTCATGTGAGGTGAAGAACCTTCAGACCCTGCTGGAGGAGCTAGATCAGCATGTTTATCCTCAGTGGACCTTATGCATTTTATAAGAGCTCAAGGTTTGGCCCTATTAAAATCACTCTACTAATTATGAGCAGGCCCTGAATATTCTCCACGCTTTGCAAAAACCAGTTGCAGATCAGAGTATGTAATCACATTTGGGATTAAAGATGAGAAATGGTTTTGTTCCAATTATTGCTTCACAAAAATATTCAACAAGATAAACACTTTTTATTGTAATTTCAAATTGGTTAGAAATCCACTTTAAATTTAGTTGGTATCTGTAATTTACTGTTTTCAGCTACAAAACTAAAGATGGTATATTTTTTTGCCCCTTTTGGTTGCTCCTTCTTCTATTCGCTTGCATTTCCCACCAGACTGCAGTAACTCTCCATCTAGGTCTTTCACTGCTGCTCTAAAATTGTTATCTCAGTTACTTTTCCTATGCAAAAGGAACAAATTTTTTTGTAGACCTATGGTCCTCCTGAAGTGGAGCAATTCTTGAGCCCTTGCTGATAGATTTTTGGTAGAGCCTGAGCAACCCTTTGAAGTGAAGACTGGGAAAGGGCATCGTGTAATGCCTGGAAATTCCAGTCAGGGTATGAGCCTCTTGGCTGAACTAGCTCAGGACGAAAGCTCAGGCTCCTCCTCTGGGTGCTTCTGCTGTTTCCTTTCTTTTGCTGCTTTCCCTGCCTCTTGGGCTTCCTAACTTTCCATCTTCCGATGCCCATGGGTGCACACAGCAAACTGGTTACTTTGCCCTGTCTACATCTGTTCCCCTGCTCTCAGAATAGCTCTGGTTTTACTGTTCTAACATAGCACTATTAAAAAAAAAATCACTAGATGGAACAGAATAGCAGCTGTGTAATAGAGGCCAGCACAGTGTCCCAATGGGAGAGGGTCAGCATCCAGGGATTGAGGTTATTCAGGAAATGGGAAACATATTTTTTCTTTCTTTGGCCTACCTCTGACAAACTACTGTTCTGCTGCATAACATTTTTATTCTCACTGGAGTATGACAAGCTGCAGAATGGAGCAAATATATATTGCAGACATTTGTAAAATGCTAGATGACTTACCCTCAGACATAAGTAATAGGTATACTGGTTTGGGTGCAGGAAGAATAATAATTCACTCAGGGAAAGATACAGCAATTGGCCTTGCATCTAATATAATTGGAAATGGTGAAATATAAAGGACTGTCACTGTCTTATTTCTCCCCCCCTTCCTTTCCCTGAAATTAACCACAATTCATTATTTCATGTACTATATGATCATGTCATTTGGGAGCAATAAGTGACCACATTTCCTTAACTTTATCACCACTGTTCTTGATTCTCTGATGTTAAATTCACTACATTCCTAATTTCTATTTTGAGCACATATGCTGGCCTTTAATTTGCAATTTACATGGATCATAGGGTGCTATTCAGAAACCTGTTTCTGCTGCCTTTGTGGTTTTCACCTCACCTCATGTGGTCATTAGGATGAACAGCATATAATTAACTAAATTCATGTAAAGTCCTGAATTGCAAATGCTTCTCTTTATCTCTAGTTTCTTAAAATTAGAGAAAATCTAAATATAACTAAAACAAAAGTTCCAGTGGTTTACACCAGCTGTAAGAATCAACTTTTGTTTTGCATGTATGTGATAATTTGGGCTGAATCCATCTAATCTATTTATTTGTTTCTTTTATTAGTGATTACACTTGTGTATCATGGCAGATTAAAAATTATAAGATCTATTTGTGGGCAGGCAGCCAACAGTGAAGCCTGTTTAGCTTGTCTGCTTAGCTGAAGCCATATGGACACAAAATTACTTTCCTGTTGCATGTAAAATATTTGCCAAAAAGTAAATTTTTTCCTTTTCTTTTTGCAATACCATTTCTATGTAGTGTATTTGTCCCTGATTGCTGCAGTTTTTGAGTTTGTTGCATTGTACCTACAGTGAAACTTTACATTGGAAATAGGAGTAGAGGTTATAATGAGCAACTTCAAGCTGAGAATTTTCTTGCTGGTGAAATACCATCTTGAGAGGTTAAGTAACTTTGTGAAGCAGCAAGAGAAAATGTAAAAGATTTCCCATTAAAGGAGGAATTATTCTTTTGCTTTCTATTTCCTCTAAACTTTATTTTATATTCTCCAACTTTTGCCTGAAACTTCAATTTGCTGGACACTTTTGAAAACCAGGGACAGAACGCCATTAAGAATAATTCAGTAAGACAACTCTTGGAAATTGGCTTAGATTGGCACATGTGCAAGAGCAGGAAAAAGTTCACAAACCTTGAAGTGGGAAAAGAGGGATAACTTGTGGAGCTCTATAATGTCCCTGAGTTCTCTGCTGTTCCCATGATTGCTTTGCTAAATGGAGAATGTTTGGACTCTCCTGTCTGTGGTTGAGCCTTCTGGCTAAAGTTTTCTGAGCCCATTAATTATGGTAGTGGCTTTTGCACAAGCAGAAAGAGCCAGTTGTGTGCTCAGCAGGCTGGAACCCTCAGCCTTCTTGTTCCCATGGTTGTGCAAAGGAGCAAAAAATCAATGTTGTGGGGATGCTGAGGTGGAGTTGTATCACTGAGTTACATACAAGCTACATGTGTGTCTAGTACTGAGAAATAAACTCACAATGTCAGAATCACAGTTTCTCTTCAGTGTAGCTGCGATCTGCTAGGCTGCAGCACTCAGTATCAGAGCAGGGGTTGGTTTATATTAAAAGTAGGTACGACATAGGGAAAAAACTTTACTCTTAGAAATACTCTAAAATTTTGTGATAAAACCTAATATTTGTGTCTTTGCAATGTTTTAATTTCCCACTATGCCTCTAAGCAAAACCATTTTTCTTTTTCAAATTGTATTTTATGCTTCTGAATTTGTTCCTTATCGTATTACCTTGTGTGTAGGTCTTACCTTACAATCCCTGTCAAGCAGAACTCTGTTGGAATAAATTAGATGGAGTTCTAGTTAGTTTGATGTCTGATTTGACAGGTCATTCAAAGCTTATTTATATAATTCAAACTTTATTGTTTATTTTAAACAAAACTGTGTTTTCTTTGACAGGTATCCTATAAGAAGGATGTGCAAGATACTCATAGGTACACAGAAGTGCTGAACAGACCAGACATAAAGAAAGCAACTGAGATAACAAAGATAATAAGTGATGTATGTTCTCCTTTTACTCTCTTTCTATTTTTTTAGACATGTAATTGTTTTATTCCAATTTTGATCAGATTTTTTTAGAATGCTGCTGGAATTCTCGAATGCCAAATCTGCTAAGAAGGTTTGATTAAAAGAAATCTGAACATAACCAAAACAAGCCAGTCTTGCCTGGCAGGCTAGTAAACTATGGGTTTCTCCTTTTTAGATATTGACAGCATGATTTTTGCAATTATTGGTAATGTAAAGACAACATGAAAATTGCTAAAGTTGGATTTTGTTTCAGCTTTATTATGATAACCATTCTCAAGATAAATCATGTGTTTGTATAGTATACTGCACTTCAGAAGACATCCTCAACCTTTTTTTACCTAGGTGTGAGAGAGGCTGGCATTCCAGGATACATCTTCCTTTTCCCATCTCAGCCAGCAGTGACAGGAAAATGCAATTCCCTGCTGTCCTTCCAAGAGCTGTGCAGATGCTGTTTTTTTCATGGGGGTTCTCCTCCCTGAACTCCCCTGCAAAATTCTTTGCCCTTCCACTGTGACCTTGGCTAAGGGGCAGGTGAAGGAGCAGTTTCAGAAGCAGCACTTTGTGATGCAGTTTAGTATTTTATTGTAGACAAGTCAAACAATATAATACTAAATATGCAATGTAATACTAAAAGCCCTGTGTTAAGTTTTTGAGTAATTTATTAAATTGTGACACTGACTAGACTCATTTGGAGAGACAGATTCAAGAGATTGAAATTCACCTTTCAATATTCAAGATTTTTTGTTAACCAAGAACTACTGCCAAGTGTAATGTTCCACATGCAAATTTACTAATTGCTGTTCAAGTGCTCTTAGATTGGCTTTGGGACTTTTATTTCTCCCAGTCTGTTCTTATGATGTGTCCTTGCTGATTCATAATGCTTGAGTAATGCAAGAAGGCTATTTTAGGCAATGGGTAATTCAGTTTGTGGTATTGCAAAGCACCTATTGTTGATTCATCTGTGTATTTTTCTAATGCATTGTGGGAAAAAATTGCAGCAATTTGCATGGGAGGCAGTTCAGCTGGAGAGATCACATAACATTAACCTTGGGGGACTAATTCAGCTCTGTGACACCAGTGCAGTCTCACTGACATCCAGCAAGACCGCAGTGGTAAAACTGAGAGTGGAATTTGACCTTACAGTTCAAAAGAGCTGCCCCTCAGTCTAGTTTTGTTTCAAGACTACTTTCAGCTGCTGCAAATAATCTTATGTTAACTGTAGACGCTGTCATAAGAAATGCGGAACCACTGTAACTCATTCTGTCTTGACTGGGAGGACAATGTTTCTCTGGCTTAAGCTGGGCATTTGGTTAAATTTGAACTTTGTGAATGCTGCACATTGTGTTTTATAATTAATAAATATTATATTGTTAAGGAGCTGAACCCTGAGAAGGGCTTTAGTCAGAGCTGATTAGAGCAGCAGTGTCAGTGCAGACCATTGCATGAGTTTTTCTACTATCTTGAATACTTCCACTTCTCTTGATAAAACAAACCCAAACAATTTATTAGTGATTCATATCCCCTCCCCCCTCTTTTTTTTTTTTTTTTTTTTTTTCTTTAAGGCTAAGTACAAGAAAGGAAGGGAAGAGCTGAATAAGGAGTCTGCTGTTCTTGGAAGACCTGATTTTGAACATGCTAAAGGAGTTTCAAAACTTTTAAGCCAAGTAAGATTCTCCATCATTTTATAATGGTTTCATCCAAAGATCTCATTCCTAGTAATGAAAAGAAATACTTGGATTTTTAGATGATTTTCTCTAATGGCCTTGAAGATTATATTCTCAAACTTTTCATATAGTATTGCAATGACTGGTAAATTTTGAATTCTTGGGAAGCCAAATACACATTTTGAAACAAAAATACGGTGAACTTTGACTACAACTTGTCTCTCATGGAGATGGTGTATATTTATACAGATTTTCTAGGATTTCTAAAATATTAACTGTATGCAATTTAGAGGCAAATTTTGCTCCTCATTCAGTTTGAGTGGAACCTTACCCTGTGATTAATCCCTCTGAAGTAACTGAGGTCTTTTGTGTAGCTGCTTGCTAATGTATGTAATGGGATCTGAATTTGGCCTGACATGTAAACCACCCGCCTTCCTTCCCCCTGAAACTGAACCTTTTATGTACTACTGTTATATATTAACCTCAAAAAAA
>PYHW01009744.1:2671458-2708028 GCA_013186435.1 Turdus rufiventris | reverse complement strand
AAAAGAAAAAAAAAGAAAAAAAAAGAAGAAAAATTATTTTAGTCCTTAACTAAAAAGGAATCTGGAATAGAAATATTCCCTCTTCCTCTTACAGTTTTTTGCTCATAATATGTACACATAAGACTCTACTACAGATCATCCTGACATTGTGAGAACAGATTTTTCACTTTTCACTGCTGATCTGTTTATGTTTTTTGTTTTGGTGTTTTTTTCTCTTTTTTCCTATTTTTTTTTCTTTCTTTTTTAATTTCCACCCCCCCCCACCGTTTTTTTTGTCTGAAGTAGTTTTTTAACAGTGCCTTGCATAATCCTTGCTAGTAATCCTGTCCAGCTATCTTTGGAGCTTTTGAAAACCGAAGAACTGCACTTCTGTAAGAGGAGGATAGTGCTCTTTGATTGAAGAAGGCTGTGTCAGGCTTCCCAGAGCCAAAAAAACTTCTCAGGTGTAAATAGTGTATATATACTAGGACAGACACAGCATCAATGATATGTAAAAATGTGTGTGATTGGCCAGATACTAAATGTCCTCCCTACAACTAGAATAAAATGAGAATTACGCCATAGAGAATGAGTGCAGTGTCTGCAGGAGGTAGAGTTCCTTTTGCTGTTATCCTTAGATACCTGCTGCATGATTTCCTGTTTCACACCATTGTAAACTTTGAAGCATTACACAAAGAGAAAAAGAAGGAAATAAATGTTTTTTATTGCTTTGTTGGTGATGTGCTCAGAATCAAAATGAGTTTGTGTTTTTCAAACAGATTTCTATCTTCTGTTTTATAATGGATCATGTTCTCATTTCTCTGCTGATGGGCAAGTCTGTTAAGAGATTATTTTGTGTTTAGCATTGTGTAGGCTTGGAAGTCAGCCTGTAGTTTCTAGAGAGAGCCAGTGTGATGCTGCTCAGACCTGAGTGTCACTTACAGGAAATGGGACTTTCATTAAGCAAACATGTCCAATGGTTTTTAAAAGGGTCCATATCTAAATATAGTGTGTAATGTCCTTTATAACTACTCACTGGCTGCCTACACACTCCTGTCCTTGCAGCTGCCTGTTTTTGCCAACGAGACCAAAGTGTAACCCTTTTCCAATAGCCCTCTCCATCTTCTCAAGCCTGGCACCCATGAGATTGTGGCCAACAATCACAAGTGAAAAATATCAGCTGGATCATGGGGTCCTGTGGGCTGATGAGCCAGCTACATGGAAGGCCTCATCAATGTACTTTTCATCTCATTTTTATTAGATGTGCTTTTTATCGTGGACAATGCAAGCCGCATCTGCAAATGCTTTATAATAGGGACTCCTCATTGCCAGGAACTGCGATGGCAGCAGTTCCAGCTGAGATCCTTCTGTGGAAGGCAGCATTTTCTGTGCAATTTTAACTTCTTTAGAGAGTCCAAATAGTGCAGAAGGTGTGACAGGAAGGAAGGAGAAGTTGACAAAATGTGTTGGTTTATTTGTAAAGAATTTACTAAACCTTAGGAGTCCAAACACTGCAGTCCCTGGCCCTGGATCCAAGTTTTGATCCCTTCTTATCTCGTCCTCTCCTCAGTCTTTGCTGCTGTGGCTGCTTGCAGTGTGTGTGAGGGGGACTGTGCTTTCAGAAAAGGAGGCAATGCCTCACCCTGACACTGCCTGCAGCATGGAGGGTGCAAATACTGGGCAGCTGTCAGCAGCAGGGAGGTGCACTCAGCAATTCCCCCATGTCCTCTGAAGGGAAGGCAGTGGCCGTGAGTTGCCTAATGTTCTTATATATTATTTGAATCATTATAACACTTAGACACACTAATCATAAATCAAGAGCACAGAAAAATGAAGATGACCCCTGTGTCCAAAGAGCAGGGTGGTGGGGCAGGATGAGGAATGCACCTGTGCTGGAGGACAGAAAGAGATCTAAATATGGGTCAGTCACGTCAGTCCTCTTCATGCAAGGATCATGGAACAGGCTTGCAACACTTACAAGATTTAAAAAAAGAGTAAAGTTAATGATCTCTTTATTATCTCCAGACTTTCTGCCTTTTAGAGTTTCCATTTGTTTCTCAGAAAATGGGAAGATCATAAACTTTTTGTGCTGAAAGTTGATAATCTCCCTTAATTGCATGAATCTATAAGCTGCGACATGCAGAGAAATATTAGTTATTTGACCCTCACAGTAAATTTGCAAAGTTGACAATTCTGATGGATGTAATGGGAAGAGAAGATGATAACATGTTTTAATGTGGTGCATATGGGTAGGTAATTTAGGGAGTATAGAGAACAGGAGCAAGAAGAGGTCAGGCAGTGTGGGTGTAACGAAGGGAGAAAGCAATCAAGGCAAGCAGGAAAGCAAACAAAGCGAAGAAAATAGTGTTAATGTTTGACTGGCACTCAAGGCTCTACAGAAATCACTCTTTTCTCTCTCTCCTTTCTTTCCTTTCTTATTTTTTTATTTAACAAAGCTTTTGACAACAACAGCAGCAAAAATAATAGCTCCCAGAACTAGTATATTTACCCACAGCATGTGGTAACCCTTTTCTGTTGATTTTAAATGAAATTTAAAACAGAAACTGTGTTAGCCCTTGTGAAAACATGAAGCTTGTCAATTTGCCGAGTGTGCATTGTATAATTTGGGCTATTTTTTGTGTTTTTTTCTTTTTTTTTTCTTTTTTTTTTTAATATTAAAACAAGCTCTTTTTCATGCCTTCTTTATGGTTTTTAATGCATTTTATTTACTTTTTCAAAGAACTGCTGATATGAAGTATTCCTTTTATGGTGTTCAGTAATTGGTTTTAAGACAAATAATTTTGGATATTTATATTTGTTGCTGAATCTGGTACTTACTGTTTTAGGATAAAACTGTTAGAGGCAGAATATTTTTCAAAATGCACCTTCTCTGAGATTTTCAGTAAGAACCCGGAGAAGCTAGGATTTTCTCAATCTTTCTTTGCTTCAAACTCTGCTATTGCTTTTAGCAATGGGTGTTTCAATTTTGCTCTTTGTTTATGCTACATTTCCTTCAATATATATGTGCTCTGACAGTTTTTTTCCTTTTTAAGATGTTTTCATATGGTCATGAGGAAATGCTTTAGCTGCAAGTGTCTGCTTCATCATGGGATCCCAGTGGTTGAATGATTCAATTTTTGTAGTTTCTTTGTAAATCTGAACAGTGGGTGATGTCATCCACTTCTGAAACTGAACACTCCCTGTGTGAACAGCTTTGAACTACAGATTTGATTTAGGAATGTTGCTGCTAAGCTTCAAAAGACACTGCTCTGTCCAGCTGCAATTCTGACTTTTATAGGTTTTGTGCAAGGCCGATGAGAAGTTTGTTTATCCAGGCCTTATTTAATTCCAGTTTGGTTTTTCAGGGACATTGTTGTGTTAAAAGCCTGCAGAGTCTGCTCTTTCTTAAGCAGTCTTTAGAGAGCAACCACCACACATTTCTTTTAAATTAACCCCCACTATATAATCTCTAAAAAAAATAAACAAACTTAATACTTTAATGAAGATGGTAAATAAGTAACCATCCTTTTAAGCCCTCATTAAAGTAAAGCTCTTGGTTAATGATGAAATTTGTAGATAAGTGTCCACTGACAACTGTCAATTCTACTCCCACTTGTTTGCTCTTCCACCACATTATAGCCTTGCTAAGACCTCCCCCCTTCAGATGGTTTAGAAATCATATGAGATATTTTTCTTCCTTGTTTTTATTCAGAACTCTTTCTCTCAGGCATATTTCCTCTCTTTAAACTGCACTCACCCTGTTCAAAAGGAAGATGAATACTGTGTGCTTTCCTTCACCATGACTCATCCATGGGATTGCTCTTCTTTCTTCACTCTCTCCCACCCCACGCTTCCTTTCAAAAGGGTGAAAGAACCAGAAAAATGTTGATAAAAGAGGAAGTGTATATCTATGTAGCTTTCAATGCCACAAATCCCCTATGACAGGTCAGTTAAATGACTGCTGGAAGTGCTCTGGAGACAGTGCCAGGGTTGTCTGACATTACTGAGTGTGTTCTGCTGCGCCGCAGAGCCCCCCGTGCGATGGGGAGGGGAGCAGAGGCCATGAGCAGAGCAGGCAGGGCAGCCTGCAGGGCCTGGAGTGCCAGACAGCCCTCCTGCAACCAGAACATTTAGAGGCACCTTGGCTGGGGGGCTCCTTTCATTTTGGGACCCTCCTGCACACCAGGACACGGGGCCCTGTGAATACTGGGTTCGCTGGTCCCCTCCTGCACACCAGGACACGGGGCCCTGTGAATACTGGGTTCGCTGGTCCCACCTCAGTCCTTCAGTGGCATCAATGTGATCTGAAGTGACACTAAACAGGATCTATTACTGGAACTTCTAGATTGAAATGTATTGCTAAATTTTTTTTTAAATGATGGCATGATAAGGCTGCAGCTGAAAATGGCAAGCCAGCTGCGAGGCGAGGTCCCTTTGGCACCAACACTTTCCCACTTAACAAGAATTTCAAGTAGCCTGTTGTGCATTTGGTCCATGTGTACTCTTCATGCCATTTGTTGGCCAGGAGAAGGCAGCCTGCAGTAGTTGGATATTTAAAGTCTTACACTTGGTGTTGTGATATGGCTAAAGGAATAAAAGACAGTTTTGCTCACCCTGCTGACTTGATCTCTGGCTTTTTGACTGACATATTACAGCACTGCCTGATTTTCATTAGAAGGTAAGTTTTGGATACACCTTGTAAGAGGGAAAAGCCCTCTGGTTTATTCCTTCACTGCTTGTACAGAGCATGGATTTGCCTTTGTCTTTGTATTCAGATACATGCTTTTTGCACTTGATCCAATGCCAAGGCAAATATCAAACAATATAAACCAGATGAATCTACCAGAAGGCAATAGATACCCTCTTCTACTGTTAATGTGAAAGATTATGAAGTTCATCATGTGTTCAGATAAAATTTCTCTTATAAAAATTGCAATGTTTTAGAATATCCTTACTTAGAAAAAAATTACCTAAGTGCTGGAATATTAATGTAGTGCCTGAACATATATGGCTAGTTCCTGCTTTTGTGGCTTAGTTTTGGTTTCTTGTTATCCTGATTAATGAAATAGTGGGCATTGTGGCTAAAGATAATGAGGCTGTGTGAGCTAAATCATGTTGAGGGTCTGTTGAGGCAAGGAAGAACTAGAAAAAAAACCTCTTCCCATAACTAAGTCTGAGAAAAAAAAAAAATTGAAAATTGTTTGAGGTGGCTTAACCACTTTATCAGGCATTCATGTGGGAATAGAGAAAAAAGGAGTAGGGAAAAATCCATGTATTTATTTAGTGCAGAGCGTGGTAAATTATAATGGATGTTGCATAGGCTCAGATATCAGGTGTCTGCCTAACATTCATGAAAGCAGCATAATTCAGACTGAACTTTATTCTCCTCCATTATGCCCAGCTGTTGGAAAGAAGCAGACATGTGTGTATCCAGATGTTTGATGATCACTCACAAAGGGGGCAAAGGAGGGAGATATGCTATTTGTTTAATTTCATATTTTCAGATTCTGAATTCAGTTTTTCGGCATGTTTTATGGAATTTTTGTGATTTATTTACTTTTAATGCCATTGTGTCCATATTTATGTATTGCTTATTTCCTCTTACATGTATTGTCATTCCCCCTTTATCTTTTGAATGAGAAGAAAAGATGGTGAAAGTGGTGGCAGGCAGTCATTTAATTATGCTTTCTAGCACTGTAATGAGGTGGACATTATCCCCAAGAAAGGACTGTACTACAGAGGGATTCCTCTGTGTCCCATGGGAAATTTCTGGCAGAATTAAAAATAGATCTGGCAGTTCTGGTGGCAGTCTAGAATAATGGGAGTGACATGAGGACCTGGTGGTGGGAAGTTTGATTCTGACTTCTCACTTTCAAGTGGTTGAAAAATTTAAAAGTGATTTATTTTACAAATTTTACTATTTATTCACCTTAGACTTTTTTTTTGTTAAAACACAATTTTGATGTTAATTATGAATCAAATGATTCTCAGTGAATATATTATTATTGCTAGTCAAACAGTTCTATTTTATTTGATTACTCATGTGAGTCATATGGTTTTGTTTCTGTTTTATAAAGCCTTCAGCACCAGTAATCATATATTATAACCTTAAATTTTTAGTAAAATTCAGATACATAAAACTTTGAAACCAACACAAGACAGTCACAGGTGTGGGTAAACTGAGCTTCTTTAAACTTTGTGTAAAGATTTATGAATAAAGCAATTGCATTTAATAAGCTTCTTTGTAGTCTGAATTCTCTGCCTTTTAAAGTGCTGCATGTTAATATTAGACATGTTTGTTCTGGTGAAAGGTAAAATACAAAGAGAAGTTCAGTAAGGAAATGAAGAGTCACCAGTACAATCCTCTTGACAGTGCTTCCTTCAAGCAAGCACAGATTGCATCCACCTTGGCAAGTGATGTAAGTTAATTGGCTTTTTTTCTACATGCATTTACATCCTGAATAACCTTTGTTCTCAAGTAGAATTTCTTTCTTCATCTTTTGAATTCCTCTGAGCTATAGTCTCTGCTATTATTGTGTATAGCAAGTACAGCACGTTATCCATTTCTTCCTCTACTTTTGACAATGGGCCTGAGCAGTTTTTCATAACCATTTTAGATGAGATTTGACTCGCTTAATTTTGTGTGTCAAAAGGTATGACCTCTTACACTGAGCTAATTGCCTTGTACTTGGTCCCTTTCTATCCAGGAGAGAAATAAACCGGTCTAGAGGCCAATTCTTCTCAGTTGTTAGAGGTGCCTGTCTTTAGAGGAGCAAAGTACTGTCTTCTCTCCAGTGGTTATAGAAAGAGGTTACATGAACAGTTCAGATTTGCATGTCTGTCTTTTAGGCTTCATTCTGACTGATCTTCTCAATGGTATTGCAAAATACAGCAGTCACTAGGTTCAGCAATGGGTGTCTGCTGCTGGAGCCAGACTGGAGAAAACATCTATATTGAGTGATGATTGGGATCATCTTGGAATGATCTCTTTTAAAGTGTGTCTAATGCTAAAAGTGTGATCTCTTCCTTGAGACTGTGATCCCAGATAGCCAAAAGACTTCATTCTGTAGTCCAGCATTTCTGAAGTGTGAGATACCATGCAATGGGAACAGGAAAGACTGGCTCTGGGAAGGGTACAGAAGATTATGTAATTATTTCCAAAATCTAAATGTGTAGTAAAATATTAGTTGAAGCAGTTATTTTAAGAAATGGGCAAATTGAAGAACATGATACATATATGAAGATGATTAAAGTTCTGTTATCCAAGATAGGTAAGGTAGCTAGTTTTCTTCCTGTAAAATTGGGCATACAGGTCTCAGAAGTATGGAAAATCCTACTGTAGGCTGATAGGAAGATACTTTCTGCTGCTTCATTAAGTGATTATCTTTTGCCCTAGATCACCATATTGTTTATATTTGTTGCAAGCAATCTGAATTGGCTAAAATATCCAGGAGCACTTCACTTTAACCTGCTATACATCAAACTTCTAAATTGGATGGTGCAATTTCTGAATTAGATGAAAAAAATAAGCATTAAAGGTGTTTAGAATGAATAGACCAGAAGTATTGAGGAAGATGCTCTTGATTTAAGTGGGGGGTGGGAAGGGCGGGGAGAGGAAAAAGAAGAAAATTAATTCTAGCCTGAAAAGTCATACAAAGTGTGATTATGTTGTAAGTGTCCTTTTTTGGGAGGAAAATTTTGAGTAGTTCCTAAGTACTTACTCAGCAGAATGAGTGCTGTGTGTTGTTCTTTCCTTTTCTTTGAAATAGTAGTAGATGACCACCATCTAGTGGCTGGGAGAGATTGTTCAGGCAAGCACTTAATGTCTTCCCTTTCTGAATGGTCTCACTGTAATACAGAGCTATGAGTTACTTTATTAATCTTTAGTTTGCATAACCTGAATTCTCTTTCCAGGTGAACTACAAGAAAGATTTGGAAAGCCTTCATGATCCAGCATCTGATCTACCAAACCTGCTGCACTTAAACCATGCTTTAAATATCAGCAAAACACAGAGTGATGTAAGTTACCTTTTTGAGAATGACCTGAAAAATAAGTCTAGTAAGGAATGTACTGTGTAGAAAACACAGTATTGCTCTCATGTATAGTGGGCAATAGTGTTGTAACTGTAATAGATGAGGGATGTAATGAAGAAAAACAGGTTTTTATGAAGACATATTTCAGTTATTAGAACAGATAATGTATACTGTGGAAGAATCACACAGACTTCTGATATTGAGTGTTTCTTTTCATGTATCTGAAACATTGTTTTTTCTTTTTTTCTAAGACCTAAAATACTTCTTCCCTTGCAAATCTCATTTTGTCTAAGATCTAGCTTTTACCTGCAAGTCTCTGTACAGACGTGACCATTATGCTAGTTTAATATTTGGACTTTTTAAATGGACAGTCTCTGGAGTGTTAGTTTACTTTTGGGCTTCTGTGGCTAAACTTTTTTCTCCTCCTAATCATCTGAGTCTTCCTACACTGGGTGAGATAATAGGCACATTCTTCATTCTGCCATATAGCAAGACATGGTCCTTGATGGGGCTGGTGGTCTGACACATGATGATGGTGGGGGTTGAAATAAGAAGGAGGAGCTGGGAAACCCCTGGCTCCTGTGCCGTGATGAAGGCTCCTTCTCACTCCAAGAGCACCTATGCTGCATGTGTGGTGTGTGTAGCCTGGTTAGCTGCACTTGTCATCTTTACTTCAGAAAACACAGCAGATCTGGTGTGGAGAGGCACGAGGGGGTGGTGTTGGGAAGGAAGGTTGCTCTATGGTTGACAGGAATTGAGTGTTTCACAGACAATTAACTCTAATGAGTAGGAGCATCCTGGGTCATCTTTTGAGTCAGTGTCTCACTCCCTGTGTGAAGCTAACACTGATTATCCTCTTTTGTATGAGTAATAAAAGAGTTTGAGTCTTTTTCTTCCTGCATTCTTCATGCATGTTTTGAACAAAATCTGGTTTCCTTCTAGTGTATGGTAAGATTGGCAGTCTTTTTGCTGATTAAACGAATACCCTCAGAATGGACTTCATCAATTTATCATCTTTGCTCTAAGGATCATCTTTGCTTTCCCCTTAAGGGAAAAGGTCTTGCAAAGTATTTTTATTTCTTTTGTCTTGGAGGCGTTGATTCATAATGTCCTTGTGCTCACCTGAGGACTCTGTAAATACTATGCCTATGATTTTTGCATTGTCCAGATCCTGGTGGGTATTTTTGTTTTGTACAAGAAGAGAAATGCTTTGCTAATCCCTAAGCTGCCCACTAAATATTTCTTTTAAATAAATCCCATTTTCACAGTCCTTCTCAGATTTGACCTCTGCATATCATTGCTTTTATTTAAACATGATTTGCCTTTCTCCCTCCTTTTCCAGTACATTCCTTGTGTTCTCCTTGTCTCTCCACAACTTACATCAAATCTGTTTGGTAATCTGCCACCACTGTAAAAACCAGTCTTCCTGACTTCCCTGTGTTAACTGATTTTCAAAGGCTGGTCCTATGTCTTATGGTCTGGTTTTTGTTTTTGTTTTTGTTTTTGTTTTTGTTTTTGTTTTTGTTTTTGTTTTTAATTGCCCAGGTTTGCTGTTTCCCTACAGTATACCTTTCTCCATTGAACTTTATGTTTCTCATTATCTTCTACATAACATAGCTACACCTGCTCCAGTGTGACAGATTGAAATCTCTATGGTTAATTAAACTCATAAACTAATATTGTTGATTGATTGAATGAATGGGTTTGCTTATTGACCTAGAGTGTCAACTAGTGTGTGAAATTTTATGAAGCACTTACACTGTAATATCAATGCAAGGCTGTTATACAAGCCAACTTGCACGGGAATAAATTCCAACAGTTAAGAGGAAAGCTTGATGGGCATCTTTGGACATAAATAAACTGATTTTGACAAGTCAAACTCATTCTAGTTTTATTATTTTGATGAGGAAGCAAATTGCTAGGTGGAATTCTCCATGCAATATTTCCTGGTTTCACTTGGGATGGAGGTAATTTTCTTCTTAGTAGCTGGTACAGTGCTGTGTTTTGGATTTAGGATGGAAACGATGTTGATAACACACTGATGGTTTAGTTGCTGCTAAGCAGTGCTTACAGTAAGTCAAGAATTTTTCAGCTTCTCATGGTGCCCTGCTGTTGAGGTGACTGTTGAGAAGCTGCGAGAGGACACAGCCAGGACAGCTGACCCAAACTGGCCAAAGGGATATTCCACACCATATAGTGTCATTCTCACTATATAATCTAGGGGAAAGTTGGCCAGGGGCTCCTTCTCAGGGACAGGCTGAGCATTGATAGGTCAGTGGTGAGTGACTTTTTAAATTTTAATTTCTTGGGTTCTTTTTCTTGAGTTTTATTTCTCTCTCTTTTTGTTATTTTCCTCTTATTACTGTTTATTTTTATTATTATTATAGCTTATTTTATTTAAATTATTTAACTGTTCTTATCTCAAACCACAGATTTTCTCCCTTTTACCCTTCTGATTCTCTACCCCATCCCACTGGGGTAAAGTGTGTGAGCAGCTACGTGGGGCTTAGTTGCTGTCTGTGGTTAAACCATGGCAGATAAATATGTAATTCTGGTATGAGCTATGAAGACACAAAATTTGACACTTTGGTACATGTAGAACAGCTAGTTTAATGTTTTTCACATTTTAAATCTGTTCCTGTTGTGGAGACTTTGAGATACTAATGAAATACAAGCTAAAAAAGGGGGAACTTAGATGTATTTCATTGTAATGAACAGGGTGAATAGATGGAACTTAAGAGACTGAATCTGGTGCTTGTAGTTTAGCAAAAAGTTACGAGTTTAGCTAATTTGATTTTACAGAATTAAAAAAAAATTCTTCTATGAGCTGAGGAATGAAGTAGGAGCATGAAATCAGTGTCTGTAGATGGGGGTAATTTTCATTTTTTCCCGTACTAGTGATTTTGATGTGTGACATTTACAGTTCTTTCCACTAGGAGGCAAACCCAGACCATCATATGTGTTCTTTTGCTCTTTAGGTGTAAATAATAGTGTTTGTTTTCTATGGAACATAGAAACATCTGACTTTTAGATTGGCAAGACAACCATTTTCTCTAGGAATGTACAAAAGCTATTTTTTATCATATTCTTATTTTAAAAATTTAATCAGAACATTTTAAATTTGCATTTGACAGAACTCCCCAGTTTGTAGGACTAAAATATACTTTCTTTCTTCTATGTTTTTTCTTTCATAGTTATTTTAAATAGCATTTGGATTACAAAACCTTCTGAATTTTGTCTGTGAAAGCATTCTTGGATATTTTTTGTTTCAGTATGAATATAAGAAATCATTTAAGCAAAGCAAGTGTTTTTATCATTTCAGCCCAGACACTGCAGAACAAATCTGTCTCAAAGAAAATGCAGTGGTTCAAAGTCAGGTGTACATAACCACAAACAAACACATCTTGCAAAGAGAAAAATGCAGCATTTTAACAGATTAAATCATGAAAAAACCCACATGATAGATTTCAGTGATGTACAGTGCATATTCCATCAGAAGCACCCCACCAGGAGAGAGTGTTTTTGTAGGACCCAAGCCTGACAGACAAAGAGAAATTGAGACATCACTATTTTTGAAGAGACATAGAAATTAAAATTGCATTACTCACTATAAATGTACTATTTTGATTTGTAGCTATTTGCTTTCCTTTAAGACTATTCCATCATGCCCCACACTGACTGATGGAGATAAGTAATGTGTTTGCCAGTCTTAATCAAAAGAGTGTGAATGAATGAGTTCAAAGGCTTCTTCAGGTTTCCAAACAAAGTGTATTTCCTTTGTGAGTTAGCATAAAGGAATAAGTGGATGTTTTAACCTGTGTCCTTCACTGTGATTTTGCTGCCAGCTCTAAGGTCACGGTCCCTAGTAGATGTGAGGGGAATGTTGGTGCAGGACTGGATTCTACAGAGCAGTAGTTTTCCTTCCCTTCTCTCCCCCACAAGTACAAACAAAAGTGCATTTGAGAGTTGTGCTTCTGAGCCTCAAGCAAAGAGCTGTGGGGCCTGGCTGGGAAACAGATTTTGTTGTTGTTACAGTAAATGTGTTGTTTTATGGAAACATAGCAGGGGATCCTATTAAAAAGTTGCCAACTGTTCAGACATAGGTCATTTGTCCAAACCCATGCAATTAGTTTAAGGATTGTGATTGATGCTCCTTATTCCTGTTGTCTTCAAAGTTCACAATTTCTAGGTCTGAATTGTGTAGAAAAGGAATAAATGACTCCAAAAAATATTACCTTATCTAACTGCCCTATTTCCCCAACAGGTTAAGTTTGTGAGAAGTCTTCCAAGTCAAAACATCTAAGGAGTATGGCTGAGACAGGATTTGTTTCTTCCCGAGGCTAGCAATCAGATCTCATATTCTCTCAGCTGTTAACATACTTTATTTTAATATTTCTAGGTTAAGTATAAAGAAAATTATGAAAAATCTAAAGGCAGATCAATGCTGGAGTTTGTGGATACACCGATGTATCAAGTTTCAAAGGAGGCTCAAAAGATGCAGAGTGAGGTAAGTAAAAATTTACTTTTTGGACAAGTTAAATTTTGATCAACAGAGAGGTTAACAGACATCTTGCACTCAGGTTAAGAAAATGAACCAGAGAACAAATTGTGAAAATGGTAGAATTATAGTGAGTAGTTATCTCTGCTATTCTGTAGCTCAATTCTTCTCGTGAATTTGCTTTTTATTCAAAAGGCCATTGGTACTAACAGTACACACACATCATTTAATTGAGAAGAAGCTCAAGAGGTCATCCAGACTGGAGATTAATAACTTTTAAAATTTTCACTTGAAATCCATCTTTAGGGAGGGATGGTTCTCATGTGGGAACAAATGAAGCCACAAAACCCAGTCCAACCTCATGATTTAACTGAAACATCCTCCTGTCTTTGCAGCCTGGGAAACTCATCAAGGAGGAAGGACTGCTCCCAGGCTCCAGAACAGCACTGGCTGTCCTATATCAGGCCATGTTTTTCTGACTTTTTTTAAAAAAAAACTTCAAATGATGGAGATTTTGTGACTTCCCAGACAATCTAGTCCACTGCTTTACCATCCATCCTGAGAGATGGATGCACCCGTGTCCCCATGCTGCAGTTTGATTCCATTAGTTTTGTTGTGTCATGGAAAACAGATGATCTCAGCTTCTTGGTAGAAATTTTAATGACTTTTAAACATTACCTTGTGTGCCATTTGTCTTCTCTTTTCTCTACCAAACAAATTGTTTCTTTCGTAGATCAGGTTCACCATTCTGTTTGGACATACTGTACACATATTTTTGTCTAGATTGTATCTGGTGGTATAAATAAACTAGACAATGAAATGCTTAATGAAGTTGCTTATTAGTATGAAATCTAATTTATGGCAGGACTAATTTCTGGGTCTATTTCCAGTGTCTTTTCCAAAATATGCTTGGAATTGTATATGTACGTACCATTAATTTTTTGTTTTGCTACAACAGAAAATGTACCGCAGAGATTTTGAAGAAGGGATCAAGGGAAGACCTTCACTGGATTTAGACAAGACCCCAGAGTTCTTGCATATGAAAGAAATCACTAATCTTCTGAAAGAGGTAAAGGACTTTTATTTGTTTTTTTCTGTTGTTAAGTTGTAAATAAGCAATAAACAGCATCAACTCTAAGCTGCTGAGTGCTGAATAATTAAAAAATTTCTTGGCAGCTGCACACAGGTATCTTCATGAGTAAAAATTGCTTCATATCATTTTTATTCTGAATAGTCATGTAGTAAGGAAATTATAAAACTCAGCACTCCTGAACCAGACTATCACTTCTCTTTTCAGATAGATAAAGGGGTGGACGGAAGGATTTCCATTGGTGTCCAGATGGCAGTTTTTCCCTTTGAGTAATTATTTCACATTTATGGTAGCCTGTTGTGGTTATACAGATGCCTTGAACTGCATGGAGTCACTTATAACTATCTTAATTAAAAGAATTATCTATCATACTTGTTATGGATAAAAAATAAAGAAGACCAAAATTCTGTAATAGAGCTGTGATATTACACAACTTCTTTAAGTCCATTTTGTTAGAAGGTACAGATTTTCTGTAGGCCTACTCTTTCCTTAATATTTGTGAAATGTTATTCAGCTGTGTGTGCCACTAAAAATGAATTTTTTTCCATAACTGAGAATCCTTCTACCTTTAGAGCTTTTATATTATTATTTAAAACTGGCTTCATGGTAGGTGGATTATGGTTAATATTTGACCAAATTAGAAGAACTAGAACTGTTAGAAGAGAAGGGCAGAGCTGCTTGATTCTGCCTTTGAATCTGGGAGCAAACTATACCTACATACATAAATACAATTTGTATTTATGGTATGAAGAATAGATTTTGGTTGTTTTCCCAAAACAAATAAAGCGTGTTAGAATTGAAAACCCTTGAACTTTGTTCCTTTCCTTGTTCTTTATACAACTTATTCCAGTCTATGCTAGATTTCATATGGTTAAAAAAAAAAATTTCTTTTAAGATAGTTATTTATTATTCATCTTCTAATAAATGATTTATTCTGATAAGCCTGACTTTCAGGTAGGCAGGTCTCAGGCTAGGTTTATTTTGTACAGTGGCATTCTGTAGTACATCTCATCCTTCTCACTAGGGAAAAATGCAAATCATGCTGTCATTTCATCCAGATGATCTTGCTGCTCATCGAATGCCCAAAGAAGTGGGTACTGTATGCATAGTTATATCATGTGCTCTTCATGTTTATCTCTGAAATTTTCATGTAACTCACCCCCTTCTTAGTGCTATATGCATTAAGGTGTTCTCTAATTCTGACCTCCTCAAGTTTTATGCCTCCTTATTTAGGGAGTAAACCATGCCTATAAGTCTAAGGGGAAGAAAATGAGAATGGTATTTCCATTAATGCATAACTGCATGAAATTCTGATGATTTTATCTCCACATTCAAGGAACATATTCCAAACCCAAGGATTACCTAGGTAAAATAGTTATTGTCTTTCATGATTCGAAAAATTGTGTATTTCTTCATGGTCAAGGATGTAGCTCAGTGTTTTCCCATGAAGGTTAATAATAAACTTTGAATAGATACTGCATGAAACAAGAAGAAAAGCCTGGAGTTAAAAATTAATTAATTGTTCAATCACATTTTTTTTACCCAAACATCAGCTGTGTTCCAGCTTATTCTGTTGACTTTCCACTGTAGAGAATTCTGCACATATTCTACCATTTGTAACAATACAAACTTTCTTCTCTGGGACCACATTTACAACTCCTTCAGAAGAGATAGCTAAATTAAATTCTTCTGAGTTAAATAATTCTAAATTAGAAGAAATTGCTTCCTGCTTGTTGTAGGGCATGCTTCTGATGATCAAGAGAAGCATCTTTAAAAATATCTGATTTCCTTTTATTTAAATAAAGAGCTTATACGGAGATAAAGGTGCTCACTGCTGCTTATGAAATGTAATATATAATTAGGAGTATTAATGAATGTCTACGTAAATTTTCTGATAAATATTTTGTGCAATGTTCTTCTAATTTCTTTGCTTAAAAATGCCTAATCCTCATCTGGAGATGCGAAGAGTACAGTAATTTCACATGTATAAGGCACACCTTTTTGACTGAAATTTTTATCTGAACCCAGAAGTGCGCCTTATTCGCCGGTGCACCTTATATATGGACAAAGTTTGGAAAATTGCCAACCCGGAAGTGGGAGTCACGAGAGCCGTGGGGGAAGCAGGCGGCTCCAGCTGGCAGGAGCCATGCAGGGGGAGCTGATGGGCGTGGAGAGTTGGTAGTGGATTCTTGTTGCAAAAAAAAAAAAGCGTGCCTTATACTCCAGTGCGCCTTATATATAGACAAAGTATGGGAACTTGCCAGCAACCCAGAAGTGCGCCTTATAATCCGGTGTGCCTTATAGGTGTGAAATTACTGTAATTAAAAATCCTTACAAAACTTAAAGATCTTGAACTTCATTAGGCTTGCATCAGCTCTCTAGGAACTAGGAAGAGTGAAAAGAACCAAATGTCTGTGGGCAGGTTCTAGTGTGCTTTGAATTTTTACTGAACATTTGAGTACTCTGGAGGCTGCAGTTGCTGAATGTTGATAGGTCATAGGTGCAGTGTCTAGGAGGCACAGGAGTGATATGGTACGAATATTGCTTCTACATTTTAATTTATCAAGAGGTTGTTTTAACAGCTCCTAGTATGGTGTTTACAGAATCCGTCCTGATTGGGATGCCACTAATGGAACTGAGGTAAAAACTGCAGCATGGCACATACTGGTCTGCAGAAAGAAAATATCTGTCCAGAGACAGACATGGCCCCTAACAGTGTGCTAGTGCTATATAGGAAACAACTGGTTTTCAAGAGCACGAAAAAAAATAGATGACAGCATTAAAATCTTTTTACTTTTTCAACTTTGTTCCTTTTGATTTCACAATTTCCAATTCCATTTTAAGTCCGAAATCTGAACTTCAGCTAATTCATATTTCATAGAAATTTCAAAGGGACTCTTCAGATGTTTAATAAGTGGCATGTCTTTTCAAGATCTTGCACAAAATAAGAAGTGGTGAAATCTATCTCTCTCTTTTTTTTCTTAATCCTTAGAAAGAGTATCGAAAAGATTTGGAAGAAGGGATGAAAGGAAAAGGAATGACAGTGTTTGAAGATACACCAGATTTGATTAGAGTGAAAAATGCAGCTCAGATACTAAATGAGGTATGTTATCCTAGTCAAGGTTATTAATACCACAGAAGGTTCACTTTGTGTTAAACTCAGAAGATTCCTATTTTTTTTTTACATAATCTACAATGAAATATTGAAACTAAGGCTATTTCTTTTTTGCTTGAAAAATACAACAAAGCTCTGGATAAAAACAACACAGGACATATAATTCAGGTTTTCAGGCAAGTGAAAGATCATTAGAGATTGTTAGTGGGGTCAATAGATCC
Source organism: Turdus rufiventris (assembly GCA_013186435.1). NCBI lineage: Eukaryota > Metazoa > Chordata > Aves > Passeriformes > Turdidae > Turdus > Turdus rufiventris. The sequence continues at coordinate 2,691,091 of PYHW01009744.1, read as the reverse complement.
AGCATTTAGAGCTGAAATATATATATATATATATATATATATATATGTTATATATATATATGTTATATATGTGTGTGTGTGAATAAACATATATATAGTACATAATAAATAAAAAATACAAAATTAGTACTAAATAGATTAATATTATATATGTATACACATATCCATAAAAAACAGAGGGGATGCCATGGATAGGGCCAATTATTTGACCACTGTAAAGAAGTGTGGGAATATATAGCTGTAACTCCTGGGATTATCTTTTCATTTTATTGGTATTTTACATAATATGAAGCTTAGAGGAAACATCTGCTATTCCATCTTTAGCAGAGAGGAATTGAGGGATGATGTATTCCTACAGGTTAATTTACAATTCTTGCAAAAAAAAAGTGGTTTGTGAAGTAGAGAGTTGTTTTATACATTTATTTCCACATCACAGAGTGAGACAGAGATGGAAGACTGAAAATATTTTTGCTCATGTTCTTGTAAGTGATCAAACCACTGTATTGAGTACAAGCATATGTTCCTTCTTTTTCTAACTAATGTACAACCTAAAAAAAATTAACAAGAAAATAAAGGGACATTTAAAAATTATTTGTATTATATGTATTTACTTTGAAAAAGAAGAGTTTTCCACAGACAGGGATGAACTAGAATAGAAAATGATGATTATTACTATAGTAGTAGAAATAGCACTGGCGGAGAATATTTTTTTATTAAAAAAACCTTACAACTATTGTATAAAATATTTCCATATTACTTTTTAATATAATTTGCTGATGAACAAGGAACATATCCTTGCTTGGATTAGCTGAAGATGAAATATTAATTTTGTTTTCAGGTTATTGGTCATTTATAATTTATGTTGTGAGGAAAAAGCAGCAATCACGGATGAGGACTGCCACTTGCCTAATGGCTTTGGTTCAGGAAGGACCTATTAAATGAATAAATTACAACTTCCTGATCTGGAAGTTCACTGGAAGCAATTCTGTATGATATTAAATTTCTAACATGTAGTCTTGTCGTAAATAAAATATTTCCTTAAAAGTAAAATGTGTTTCAATTAGACTGGTACCAAGGACCATCTTGTTACACCATGTTCTGCAGAGCTAAACTTCCCCTTTACTTTGGAGGATAACTGTAGCAAGCTGCATGAGCTGATTTCCTCCCACCCTCTGTGACATTAAAAATTCATTGATAGAAGTTTGTACATTCATTGAATATCTCCTAAAAGTTTTCCTCCTGTAGTTTGTCATGTGTTTTTTCTGACAACAGCTTATCAAGACTCTTGAGAACTGTGACACTTGAAAGTTTTGATTTCCTCTGAATCCTAAATTTGTGTGTCTTGTAGGAAAAAATCTACTTGTAACTCTCTGGATTTTGTGAATATAATCTATAAATTCTATCTTCACAGAGGCAATACAAGAAAGACTTGGAAACTGAAATTAAAGGGAAAGGCATGGAAGTTGGTCCAGACACACCTGAGATAAGACGAGCCAAGAAAGCTTCTGAAATTGCAAGCACGGTCAGTACCGCTCCTGGGGCAAGCTTTCCATGTGACAGAATGCAACAAATTATTGTGATCGAGAATTCCAGGTGGTCACCAATCTAGGCAGTACTGAAAACACAGATTTCTCTAAACAGCTAATTCACTGAGCTGCAAAAAGTTGAACAGTTAAATAATCAGTGTAAGGGGGGAAAGGTAAGATTTCCCAGAATTTAGACCTTCCCATCACCTTTTGCAGGTTGTGCTTGTTCCTCATGAGCCATGCCTGACCTGGGGTGTATTTGGTTGCTGTGGGCCCTCTTGCTTTTGGGTCTAAACAGCTACTTATTTAGGTAGGGCCAAATGATCAACAGAGTTAGAGAGATGCTAAAGCATTATGACCGTAGTCTTGCAAAGCACAGCAGAAGAAGAAAGTCTCACATGTGTCTGACTGTGGCTGCCAAAACTGCAGAGACTGGTAGATGTGAAAAGCTAACTGGATTTGAAGTAAACAGTGTGTTAAAAGAGTTTTTAAACCCATCAGCAACTACATTGCATGGATAGGATCTACAAAACTAGTACTGTGGAATCATTAGTTATTTGGTCGTTTATGAATGCTGGTCAGTGAAATAGCACAGATTAAATTGAGAAAAATTGAAGAATTTGGCTGTCAGCTGTGAGTATTTCCAATGCTGCTCTTTTCAGAAAGAATACAAGAAAGACTTGGAGAATGAAATTAAAGGAAGGGGAATGGAAGTGAGTATGGATACCCTTGACATACAACGAGCCAAAAAAGCTTCTGAAATTGTCAGCCAGGTGAGTACAGAATTAATTGCTTCAAGATTACTTTGAAAGTAAAACACAATAAAATGTTCAAAACATAAAATCTTTTTGAACATTCTTAAGCTTAAAAAAGAAAGCAGTGCACAATAAAAATACGAAATTGAAGAATAAATTTTTATAGTGTGACCAGTAGTATGAGAATAGCTTTGAAGACAGCATGTACAGAGAGTTGTACTATTAGTTATGGGGGTTTTTAACCTTTATTTTTTCTTCAGAAAGAATATAAAAAGGATCTAGGGATGGAAATTATAGCAAAAGGGATGCATGTTGGTCCATATATTCCAGAAATACAGTGGGTCAAAAGGGCTTCAGAAATAGCAAGCCAGGTAGACATAGTCAAAAGCTGAATGTTTTAATTTTGTGTAACAATGACTGCTTGACATATGCTGCTCAAAATACTTCTTCTATAGCTTTCACAGCCGTACTAAATTAATTTACATATAGTAAAATGTCTGAACTGCCTGATTCTTACATGTATTTAGGCATGTTACACCATGTAAATGGAATTTAATTATTTATATCTATCTATAGCTCTTTTCACATCACTTAATTACCTAATGTTGCATTACATGCATCCTGACAGTGAGGGGAAAATATATACGAGGATACATTATGAATGAAGATATGTTATACATGAGGATATATTATTTATATGTATATTGCATATATTTTAATGTGGGGGCAGACTATGGTAACAGTACTATGGAGAAAAGAGATTTAAGTAAATACTGGACAGGGATCAGGAGGCTGAGCAGCAATAAGCATCTTTTGTGCAGTTTGGATATCTTGAGCCCAAAAAGCATAGACATGTAAAACTTATTTTTTCAGAAAATGTACAAAGATGAAGCAGAGAAGATGCTCTGTAACTATTCTGCTGTCCCAGACACTCCTGAGATGGAGAGGATAAGAAGCACTCAGAAAAACATCAGTTCAGTGAGTAATAGTGCTTCTTGCTTTGCTTGTAACTTTTCAGATATTTTTTAGTTTAAATAGGCTTATGCCACAGCATAAAATAGGGAACTTATGAGCAGAAGTCCTTTGAAGCATTTCAATAATTTTCCTGGCAAAAACTGTATCACTAATTTCTTTCAGTAAAAATAATACCCAGCTTTTCTAGGTGTGACACTGTTATTTTGAATTTCTAAACCACTTATACCCCTTGCCAAGCCACAGTTATTTTTAAATGAAGATTTTTTTTTCTCTTTCCATCAAGCACCAGGAAGTACTTTATGTAAAAGGAGGAAAAAAATCTAAGGCTTCTTACTGTACATTTAAGATTTTTCATCTGTTTCCTATCATATGTATTGAGCATCAAGACTGGGGTATAAAATTCAAACAGATCAGATTTCATAAACATCTATATATATAATGATTTTATATTACAATGGGTATATTTTAAAATTTTATGCTAGATTTAAGTTTCAGTTTATCCCTAAATATAAATTATGAGCTTAGATTTCTAAAATTGCCCAGTTTGGGATATATTAAATTCCACTTCCTTTCTGGGCCCATTAATGCTGCTGTTTGTAATTCTGCCTTTGCTTGTAATAGAACAGAGAAGAGGAGTAAATCTAGCCTGCAGAACAAAAGGCCACTCAGTGGCTGGTTTTTATGGCAGACTAAGTAATACCAATAAAGCCAATGATTTGAGAGAAAGGAATCTAAGATGCTTAAATATTTTTAGTATTATCTGACACACACGTTCTTTAACTTAGGGATATCCTCAGCTCCTCCAGCTCTCAGAAGTCACTGAGTAAACTCAGTTAGTTTCTCCCAGAGGTGTTCGCCTGCAGCTCCCCTGTACAGCTGAGGCTTCTGCAGGGGAGTGAGAGCCTGTGGGGAGAGCAAAGGAGACACCTCTGAGCCTGCTGCAGGCTGTGGTCACTCCTGTAGCATCTCCAGCCACCACCTGCCCTTTTTCTTCCTTTGAATGAGGACAGCTGAAAGCTGCATCTTTCTAGAAGGAGCTCTTGACAAGCCCACTGGTCCAGTTTTGCTTTCTGTCATCTGTTGGCTCCTGGTTCTGAAGGGTGCCCTGCACATCCTCAGTGTGATGTGGTTGTCACCATTTCTCATGTCACTGGTGTCCTGGCAGGCTGGCCTCAAACTCCCTGGAACACAGGGATCCAAGCTAACCCCTCTGGTCTGCTTTCCTCCTTGCTCCAGCCTTTGACAGCTTTTGATGAAGTCTTCAAGTAGGTCAGTGGCTCTGGCAGTGTGGGCTCACTGAGTTAGGTACCAGGCTTAATTAAGACAGGTATGACCACTTAATTCAGCCTTGACAAGGCTCTGACACATCTGAACCCCTTGCAGCCCTGTAGGCCAGTCTGAGCTTTCAGCGCCGAGGCTGACAATTATCGTCTTTGTTAGTGTTCTAGATAATAAGGAATAAAATGTTTTGTCTTTGAGATGATTTATATTTGCTTTCTTTTGTGATTTTCCTGTTTCTGTTTGTGAACTGGGTCTCCTCCAAATGTAGAAAAGCAGTTTACAGCAGTGATGGAGCTGTCTTTTTTCTTCTTTCTCTATATTTTAATCTTTTATCCTTCTGTGCAGTTTAGATGATAAAGGTAAATTATTACTGAGTGACGATACAGCTGGAAGCAGCCCAAATAGATAAAAAACAATGATCCCTAATACTCTTCTGATTTTTGGATTTTGTCTCAAGTATTTTTCTGCCTTAAGGGACAAAAAAAATAACAACTATCTCTGCAGATAAGATCACTGCTGCTTTTAGCTCACTAGCTCATTTGGCAGATGGTTCATAAAAGGATATTTACTTCACAGTCATCTCTTTCATAGAAAAATTCCTATCTCCAACATATTTTACCACTCTTTGGTTAGAGGAGAAAAGTATATTGTTGTCCAGTCAGCAATACAAATCTTTCTAACTGACATGGTGCAGAAGAATTTTCAAGTTCTTACTCACAAACTGTTAAACAAAAATCTCGATTGCTAAAGGTTTTCTGAATACTTGAAAAATTAGTTGCAGACATGCACTCTTCTCTAGAATATTTGGGAGTAGTATTCACCTCGGGCTGTGGAGGACTTCAAGGAAGTAGGAGGAATTAATCAAGAATTATGTTTTTATTGTTCAAGGTTTGTTGATAGGAAAACTTAAATGAATCTTGATTTAAGAAAGGCAGAAATACTAAATGGTAAAGATTAACATTATTAACTCTAGGATGAGACTTGTTTTTACACTAACTGACTGGAAATACTTACTCTAGTGGCAACAGCTGTGACACCAAATACTGAAAATTAAGTAAAACTTCTTTAGGAGTTTTGCAGCATGAACTGGTGCTCCATGGTTATTTAAATTGTAACCATGCTTGGAATTTGTGAAGCAGTTATTTACTGTCTCTTTCAGTAACTTCAAATGATTGATTCTACTGATGTGCTTTGTGTTTATCCTTTACTGAAACAATTGAAATAGAATTGTATAAACAGCATGCGTATCTTTTAAGAAGTGAGTTTTGTTTTTAGATACAGTCCTCAACTTTCCAGCTTGAACCTAGGAGTCAAAAATTGCATGACTTGGATCTAGCTCTGGTTGTTATGGTTATTTTTCCATGATATTTCAATTTTCTAGTTTGTTAACTTGAAAATAAATGTAACGTCAGTTCACTTCTCACAGTATTTTAAGATCTGAAGACTGCAGAAACCAAATCAAGTCTGCATGTAAATGCACCTTCAATTACATTGAAGTCAATGAAATTACTCAAGCATAAAGTTAAATTTGTAAAACTTTATAGATTACTATATAAATTTTATTTTTTCCCCCAAATTTAAGTATCTCATTGCAAATACTTAAAAATACTGATGTCAGTTTAAAGGATGAGATAATATTATCTGGGTTACAGCTGAAAACAAACAATGTTACTGTAGTTATTGATAATTAGTCTTGTTTATGAAAAATTAACGTATTTGCTTTCTTAGCAAGATTAATAGTCAGACCAATTTGAAACTTGGAAAATTGCCTAGCCTTTTTATGAGAGGTAGTATTTGCATTGCTAACAGTCTCATAATTATCTTTTCTTTTGGGAAAATGAAGGTGTTTTATAAGAAGGAAGTAGGAGCTGGCACAGCTGTAAAAGATACTCCAGAGATTGAAAGAGTAAAGAAAAATCAACAGAATATTAGCTCGGTAAGTGCTATTAACATAAAATATTCTTATGTGAGTAAAAGGTAGACAAATTTTTTTTTTTAAATCTTGTTTACTAAAAAATATTCTTCATTTTCATATCACACATCTCTTTCAAATAGTTGTCCACTGGATTTTGGATATAGAGATCTATTCTAGCACAGCTAGAACTCCTCTCTACTGTAGTACTTCTGTGTCCAATGGTGGAAATTCTAATTGAAGCATTAAGAAAAAATAAGAAAATATTTTAACTAAATGTTTGAGGAATGTGTTTTGTCTCTCAAGAGTGAGAAATATGAGATGCATTTCCCAATATGACAGACTGAACAGCAGTTGTATTTGCAGGTTAGAAAAATACTGTGTGACAAAAAAAGAAAATGTGTAACATTCTGTTAGAGACTTCATGTATCGCATAGGACTTGATGCAGTTTGCACTTCAAGACAAGAAAAACTATGTCCAGAGTTCACCTGTGTGAAAAGGTGGAGAGTTGGTGCCTCTTTATGTGCTGGTGACAAGTTGATCTGTAGATCTGATGAGATTAATTCTGAATTGATGTTGTTTATCTAAAAATGACCAATGTCTTTGGCATTTCAATAGGCAGATCAAAGTAAAATAACAAAATGATTGTTTTCTTCAAATAGAACATTATCTTCTGATAAGTATGGGGCAAAACGTGGCAAAAACCTGAAAAGTGACTGCCAAGCAGCAAAACCCTTGTAACTGCATTGTTCACTTCTTTTTTATATTTTGTGGGGCTTCTTCTGGGGTAGTTTTTAGGTTTGAGACATGACTTTTCTGATTATTAATGTTTTTTAAAAGCAAAGTTTGAAAATAATGTGTAGACATGATACTATGTTGTGTTTAAATATTAGTTAAAATATGTTAGGGACTCTGGACAACTATTCTCATGGAATTTAGTTGTTTAGTGAATAGTTTTCAACACTTAATTTCCCGCCAAAGTAAGGTCAGTAGAGAATTTCCAAAAAATTTTGAAAAGCTCATTTTTTCCTTGGATTTCTGCTCAATCTATCACTTTTCATCTTGTCATTTTGAATCACAGTGCAAGCTATCCTGTGTCCTAAATCCTGAAATAGTTGGATATTGAATAGTTGAAACCCGCTGGTTGGGAAGCTGTTATTTTCTTGATTTGAGGATGAGGGGTTTGTTTTGGTTTATTTGTTTGGGGTTTTTTGTTGTTTTCTGTTGTTATTTTGCTTTTAAATTTCCAGTAACAACAGACTTTTATTTCAGTAATAGTCACACAGACGGGAAAAGTTTTGCTGTAATGTTTTTTCACAATACATTTCAAAGTGAAGTGGAAAAATCATGTACATTGTTCTTGCTGTTTTAGAAATCCTAAATAGTGGTGAAGAGGGAAAAATGAAAGGTTGATCAGTATGCTAGTAAACACATTTGAACAAAAACCTACCAAGGGGAGTACAAAATGCATTAGTGGTGTAGTGCTATGATGTAAGTAACATGGCCTTTACCTTGCTGGTCTTTGTGTAGAGTTAATGTTTTACAAAAGGTATTTTATTACATGTAGTGTACTTGAAATTACTTTAGTCTTGTATAATATTTATTAGAGGTGTAACATGCCAAATTTAAAGGCAATGTACAAGAATGTTTCAAATTACATGTCAGTGCAGTAAGAGGGAAATTGTATTGTGTAACTTACAGGAGTCCCAAAGGAAGGGTAAATTACACCAATTTGGAATCCATTAGATTAAAATATTTCACACGTATTTTTGAATTTAGCTAGAAGAACCTGGGACAGCCTTAAAACTATTTTCTGGGCTAAACAAAACTAGAATGTGGAATGTTGAGCAAATTTGCAGTGAAAGAAACACCAGGGCACTAAAATAATACTTACGCTACAACCAGCCACATAAAAAAGTCCATTGAATCATGTTTTGAAAGTGATCAGATTCTTCCAGATTACATATGTAGGAGACAAACATCAGAATGGTGTTTTCAAAGCCTAAAATACAAGGTGGTGACAGCCAGGGAGGTTGAGCTCATCTCACCTGTTGTGATGACTGGTTTGGAGGAAGCCAAGATCTCACAGACCTTTCAAAGCAAGCCACAGACCCATGGACTGAAGCTGAATCTGAACTGAGAAGATACAAATGACTAAGGACTTTTTAAAAACCTTGTTTATATTGAGGGGCAGGCAGGGCTGGACACAGCACTGGGAAGAAGCAGCACTTTGGGAAGAAGATTCTATTTGTGTTTTTGTTAGTGTGAAATCTGTGAGGACACCCCTGTGGTATGTCAGTCAATACCACAAAGCTGGGATCTTATTAAATTCAAGTAACAGACATTTTGAAGGATTTTAAGGACGAGTAGCACTGCCAATTCTTAAACTTACCTAATAGTCTCTATTAAAAGACCCTTTTTTCTAGTGCTTTAGTATTTTTGCCAATCCAAGACTGTCTGGACTGAAATTTTCCATTCCTGGTCTGTACTTTGGGCTGGTTTGGTTTTATTTATTTATAAGTTTCAGTCAAAGCAGCTTCCAAGTATGAGCTTAGAGAAAAACAAGTTGTTTTGTCAGTGCTATGAAACTGGGCATTCTCCAGAAGTACCATGTCTTGAGAGCTGAAAATTAAATGTTAGGAAAAAACCAGTAAATATCTGACAGTACCTGCAAAGGCATCAACAATCCAGACAACTATATCCTCACTTGTGTGTCTGCAGACATTTTTGGAGAACTTTAATGGGACTTTGAAACCACGCATCCTTTTAGGAACACCTAAAAGTCTTGTTTTCTGAAATGGATCTGGTCGACTCCATAGCAAGTTAATAGTAAGACCAAGCCATTAGCAAAGTGGTGTGGATCTCCAAGTAGTATATGCAGCATCCCAATGATTGTGAAAATAGCCACAATCCCATGTGATGTATATTCCCACTGTAAGAGTTTCAGTGCATTAGAATTGTTATAAGCACTCTCTGTTTCATTGCATCAAACAAGATACATTAGAGTCCCTAGCGAACTGCTTTAGAAACTAAACGTAACGGTTGCTTTTCAGGCCAATGGTGTTTGTAGATGTGATCTGGTAGTGCAGCATGTGTAAGGGAGAGAGTATAAAGTGATAGATGTATTCTAGTGCCCATCTCTCTCTTCTTTAAATTGACAATATTTTTGTAATATCTATTGTGCAGATTAAATACAAGGAAGAAATTTGGCGGGCAACAACTATTTCTGATCCACCTGAACTAAGGAGAGTTAAGGAAAACCAGAAGAATATTAGCAATGTGTGCCCCATTTTCACTTCTTGCATACTTCTCTCTGCTGTTTTAAATGTGTTTGTGTCTTGGGTGAATATGTCTGTGGTGTTTGTGCTACTTTCTGTTTGTTCACAAAGACCAATTTAATCAATTAATGGTAAATAAATAATCCTAAGCCTTGCACTTTGATTCATAACAATAAGAGTGAAGTATTCTGTTGAAATAACAATTGTCTGTGTTTGAAATAGAAGGACTGCCAGAGGGTGAGTATTAAGTATTGTGTGGAAAGATGGGTTTGATTATTAAGGAATGGTATTTCCCATCCAAATGCAATGTACTCTTTAGTGATGTCTAGCACACTTACATATTCCTGTTACTTGGAAATCTCTGTTGTAATATATTCTGACATGTTTGCTAGGTTCAGTACAAAGAACAGCTCTGCAAAGCTACACCTGTGAGTGTCACCCCTGAGATGGAAAGAGTCAAGAGGAATCAAGAGAATGTCAGCATGGGAAGTTGCTATCCTTTAATACTTATTGGTTTCGGGTGCAGAAGATGAATACGAAGTTCTGCTTTCTGAAACTTTGCCTTGTCTTTTGTCAGGGGGAAACTAATGTATAATAATGTGTTGGAATTGAAGTAATGGAATTACTTGAAAACCTTATTTTTTTAGGAAGCAGTTGTGAAAAGGCTTTGCTTGGTTTGGGAAATGGCAGGTGAAGTGTCACACATTCTATTAAAGAAATGGCTGCAATGCTTTGAGAAATTATTCTCTTCCTTGAATATTTGCAGAAAATCTTGACCAGTTTTTTTTTTTTTTTTTTTTTTTTTTGGTTTATTTCTCTTAATAGAATATCTGTTTCCTGTTTTATTTTTCTTTGCTTTGTAAAAAGTTAACTACAGTTGTGCTCAGACTTCTGCTCTTTACTTGTCTCCTTCTGGTTCCTCAGTAGCCTTCTTAGCAGAATTTAGTATTGAATGGCAGATATAACCATTTGCAGGAGCACAGAGAAGAAGGCAAGGACTGGAGCATGCTGCTGCCTTCCTGCACTGAAGTTGTACCCTGTTAATGAGTCCATGAGAGACCAGGCTCTCTCCTCACTGAGGGCAGCATCAGCAGCCATGGTTCATGGGTCCACAAATAGCTACAGCAGTTCCCTAGGGTGCTTTCTGCTGCATTCACCAAAATAATTTTGAATCACAATTTTCAAGAATTCTGTCCCTCTAACTCAACTTCTGAATTATTGTTGATGTATCTAACTTTCCTAAAATATGTTCTGTTCAAAATCAATTTTTCCAAGTGATTCAAGCCAATCTCTAAAGTTTTTATACACTGTTGTTTACGCACAGTAGTTTACTTTTCACCAATTTTTGTGTTGTACAAATTTCACTGGAAAGTTTAAATTATTTTTAAATTGCTGGAATAGCTTTTAGTGAAGGTTCTTTAACTTCAGCCATTTCTAGAAGCATTAATTCTTGAATAGTCATTTTACATTTAGAAATGTTAATTTGCAAGTTTAATCCATTTGAAAGCTTACCACAGTTTTTGTGAGTAATTAATTTTTCAATTGGAATACATTGACGTGGACAGACCAAAATTTTATTGTGCTGGAAGACAATTGCTTAAGCAATAGGTGCCACAGTGCACTGCAGAATTATGAGCATAATGTATTTATCTGCACAGTTAACCTTATCACTTAAACCCAAGAATTTTTTTTTTTTTTGTGGAAGTATTTATCTGCATAAAAATATATGAATTGGTATGAGTTTGTTGCCAGAATCCGTTACTAACTATATACCTGACTTCCCAGCATGTAGGGCCAGAGTTAACATTAGATTGCTTGGTCTGTCAATGCCTGTCACATCCTGTCCCCTATCTTCTTTAGATCCTGATCAAGCCTCAAGTGTGCTTTTGGTTGATGCATTGTGTTTGGCCATAAAATGATAAAGGGGATATTCCTACAGTGCATTTAAATAAATGCATGGTGAAATCAGGCTGGATTCAATTGGCAGTTCAATTGTACCCTTTGTGTTTAATCACCTTTGAAGATGTAATATATAAAATTCAGAACATATATGGAGACCTTATGGAATTTATGTGTCTTGACAAATATATATTTACAATGGACTTTCCAGAAATTCAGTTTTTCATGTGCTCTGCTTGCCTTTTACTGCATTGTATGTGGCTTAACCCCATTCCAAATGTGAGTTATTTCTCTGTAGAGCCAAGGACCAGGCTGGTAAGTGCCAAGATACTGTGTGCATATGTGGGTATATATCCACAGAAATAAACAGCCTGTACAGAAAAAAAATCAAGGTTATCTTTCAAAAATCAAGTCTTATAAACTTTAATAAATTTCAGATGTGTTTTAGCATTTTAGTTTTTTCCTGGATGACCTTTGAAGTCATGCATTTTTTATATAAAATGAGATATTGCTATACCTGAAATAGTATGAATATAAGTTTTATTCTTTTAAATAATAGGTTCACTACAGAGAGCAGCCTGGCAAAGCTACTGCTGTGAGTGTCACTCCTGAGATGGAGAGAGTCAGGAAGAATCAAGATAACATCAGCTCGGCAAGTTTGAATCTTTTTGTCATTCAGATTTTTCAGTCACTGTAGAAATATAAACATGGATGTGCTTTTCCTTTTACATTTGCTGTGTCAAAGAAATCCAACTGCATCATTCACTGAAGAGATATTGGTTTTATTCTTTGAGGACATGGACTGCATATATATGCAACAAACATATTGAGGGTTGTCTGATTGTTCTTGCAAGAAAAGTAAGTGGTTGTGTTTCAAGGAGAGAATGTGGTTGGGTTTCAAGGAGAGAATGAATAGAGGTTAGTCATTCCTTCAAGAATTTTTGGCTCTTGTTACCAAATTCGAGTTGCTAGATTGCAGGCATGAATTACAGTAAAGAAAAAAGGGAAATGAGAATTTCACCTCAGTGCAAATGTCTTTTTTTCAGAGCATAAAAGTGTCCATTCCATTCTGTGACATACCACCTGTATTAGAGCTGAGTAGTTCTTAATAGGTCCCATTGCTAAATACTAAAGAGTAAGATGTGATAAATTGCTTGGCTTTTATGTAAAAAAAAAGTAATTGCTACTAAAGTAGTGTAAGAAGCAGGAGACAATTTTATTAGGGAACAAGGAAGAAGTACAAAAAGCCTGGTGAAGTTAAGGGTAAAACCAGTTGTGTTGTAATCTGTCCTCAACACTGAAACATCAGTGGCAAATCACTGCATGTGGTAAAAGAAGAGGTTTCATGCAGAATCGCTGTGGCAGAAGAGAATTACAAGTAATGAACACTTTAGAACCGAGTGTAGGACTGAAAAGCAGGTGGATTTGTCAGGGAAAATGTCTAAGGAAAAGGAACAGAATCTGACATTGTAACGGCATGTATCTTAATCATGTTCTTAAAATGCTCATGAATATTTACCAAAGTCAATTATTTTTGAGGTGTGTAGTTGAAAGTAAGAGGAAAACTTCACATTTCTAGATTTTAAATACTTTTTAAATTTGTGAAAATGAAATGTGCTTCGCCAAGTGACTCATTCACTTTGTTTCTTAATATTTACAGGGATAAATACTCCTCTATGTTAATGAGAAAGATAAAAATCAACTTATGTTGGCTGTAATTATTCTGTCTAGAAAATGCCTTATATTCAAAAGCATACGTAGCTGAATGTATTTTCTGAGAATTTACTGTTTAATTAAGAAAACTTTGAAGAATATGTAGTATTTTTGTTTCTCATACATTACTTCAAACTTACCTATGATGCACATTTTCATGGGTGTGCTTTCTTAGCTGATACATAATCTTAAGGAGGGTTAGACAGTTTTGATATATGGTTTTTCTCATCACAAACACTTGTTGAAATACATTTGCACAAGTCATTTGAGAAGTAATACTTGGAGTGTGAATACATAGGAAAATCTGAAATATTAACTAACACAGGGCACAGGTTACAGTGTGATGTAGGAGCTAAGAGAAGTAGTAGAAGAATTCAACAAGAGAGAAGAAACTGTAAGAATACTCACTCCCGAACCGATAAGTAGGATCAGCTACTTTCACTATTTTAGAATTTTGAGTGGTTTTTTCTTCTTATTTTTAACAGATAATTAACCTTACAGCTCTACTAATCTGTAAAATGCCTCAGAATAAGCTAATCAGGAGAAATGTGATGTAAGAGATTCAGTACTCACTGATGCGCAAGACCCAGAGCCCAAATGTTCCTTTAGGAAAAAAATATTCTGATTCTTCCCAGACACATTGCTTTGTGCTGCTAGGAAAGAGCAGCTATTGAATGGGAGTAAGAAGCCTTCCAAAGGATTAATCCTCTTGTAAGAGTTAAATTCCCTGGGTTTCTCAGGTAATCCCAGCCTGAAAGCAGACTGAGAACAGACTCTGTGTCTGTCTCAGTAATAAGAAGGTAGCTTATCATCAACCATACAAACATGTTTTAAGGATGTTCTAAGTCATAGTGGTGTTTTCTTAGTACTTATCTTATTTTTCAATTGCTAAATGAATGATTTAACTTACGACATTCAAACAGTCACAGATGGCAGCTTTTAAATAATTACTTTCTTTTGAGTAAGTGATTGATAGAATAAATATGCCTTTTGTCCTTACCAATATACAAGCTCATCTGTATCCTCACTGTGAAATAATTTCCTGTCACATAAGTGTAAAGAAAGAAGAGAACTTTTGGATGTTCTGGTTTGGAAAGGTACTGTCGCATAGTGTGATTCTCACCATCCTTCCTACTGTAACCAAAAAATTCACCTGTGCTGTTGTTGCTCTTTTGCAGGTCAAGTACAGCAGTGATCAGAGGCAGATGAAAGGTAGACGTAGTGTGCTTCTAGACACACCTGAGCTAAGGCATGTCAAAGAAACACAAAACAACATCTCAATGGTAGGGTACTTTCTTCCTATGACTAGAGCATTCTAAGGAATGGCACTTGACTTCCACTGGATTTTGCCTTCCATTAATATAGGTAACTAATGAAACTCCTCAGGTATGGAAGGAATATTTTCTTCTTACACCTGTAGAGGGAGTGTTTGCTAACTGCATAGGAGTGTAATGAACATTTTCAAAATACTAATAAAGTCTTCTAACAGTTAAACGTCTGTTCTTTTGGTTTTTATTTTCTTTAAAATTGTACACACCTCATTTGAGCATCGCAAGTTCACTGGATTAGGTGACACACTTCACCTTGTGCCTGTGCATGTTCCTGGTTTCTGCGTGACTTTGGTTCTTGGAATGAGTTGTTTTGTGTGCATCAGCTTGTGTGAGAATGTTTGTCAATTTAATTAATTGATGATTAAGTTATTTATAATGTAAATATACATAATCAGCAGTACTACCTTTATAACTCTTACTAATACTGGGGTTTCGTTCCAACAGTTGGTGCTGTAACACTTTGTACTCTAATGTCCTTTTTTCTAATTTTTTTTTAAAAGCAGGCAGTTTAGAATAACTGTTGTTCTTTCTAAAAACCTATTTTTAAAGCCAGCTGATATATGATTTAAAAAATAGTAAAATATACATTTTGTATGATACTGTGCAAATAGTCAAAATTACCAGTGAATGAAAATGATGAGTTCTTTATAACTACTAATGCTGGAATATTTTTACTGACATTTATTTGTTGGCATCACTAGACAGATATCCCTTCTTAGAGAAGAAGGGAATGGAACAGATGATCTCCTGAGGGCAGGGCTGTTTTGTGTCCTATGTAATAGTAAGACGGTTCTTTGCTGCTCAAGCTAGCACTTAATTCAGTGTCAGTGGAAAAGAAATGCAAATTTGATATTAAAATATCAGAAAAACTAGTTAAGGTGATAGAAAATACTTGGCTGGTCTGGATCCAGCCTATTTCATGTGTATAACAATTCTGTTATGATGCAAAGTCAAAGAATATAAGTGCCTCATAAACCAAACATATATGTATTCCTGCGCAGAATAACCATTTGCTGCCAATTGCTACCTGGGGAAAAATGTAATTCTCCTTATTTTCCTAGGTAAAATATCATGAAGATTTTGAGAAGACAAAGGGCAGAGGTTTCACCCCAGTGGTAGATGATCCTATAACAGAGCGTGTACGGAAAAACACCCAGATTGTGAGTGATGCAGCATATAAAGGTGTGCATCCACATATCGTTGAAATGGACAGAAGACCTGGAATAATTGTTGGTAAGCTGTTAAATATTATTGTTATTGAAAGGGCAGGGTGGGGAAGATAAAAGCCCCTGTTTGTGCTCTCCAGATTTCGTTTTCTCTCTTTTCTCACCCTGAAACTGATGGTTGAACTACACATTCCATGTCAGCTTCTAGAGAAGTCATAATGGGAAGGAATGGGAGTTGTAATATACAGTAATTTCATGATTACAAGCCGCACTGATTATAAGCCGCAGGTCTGGGTGTTGGCAACATTTAGGTTTTTGTCCATAAATAAGCCGCACCGGATTATTAGCCGCACTTTCGTTCGCAGCAAGGATCCCTGTGCAACTTTCACAAAGTTGCAAATTAGTAGCAGAATCACAGGATCACAGGGTTTACTGGCTCAACCCTGCTCGGGGTAGCTGCCAGAGAGCGGCCCCAGCCCTGCTCTCCGCTGCTGCCAGGAGGCAGGGGAGCGGCGTGCCCGACTGGTGCCGCTGGGAAGAGGGAGAGGGGCATCCCTGGCTGCTGCCACCAGGAGGAGGGAGAGGGGTGTCCCTGGCTGCTGCCACCGGTAAGAAGGAGAGGGGTGTGCCCGGCCGGTGCTGCTGCATCCCCTGGGGCCAGGCAGCACTGCTACTGCGCCGCCACTGCCCCGCCGCCTGGGGCTGGGCAGGCTCCGGCTCGGCTCGGGGCTGCTGTTGGATCAGACTTCCAGGTTGGGAAATTTCCAAAATTTCATGCATAAGTCGCTCCTCAATGTAAGCCGCACTTCTGGTTTGGGAGCAAAATTTTAGTCAAAATAGTGCAGCTTATAATCGTGAAATTACTGTAATTTGCTTTGTAATTAAAAAAAAAATGGATAGTTTTTACTATTACTTTAAATTTGAATTTTGACTGTATGAGGAAGGTTAAAATATCTTCACTCTTAATTTTACACATAAGGATTAAAACTGATTCTGCAAGATTTCAATGTTTAAATATTGCATACCAGTTTGAAATTTCCCCTTTTGTCAATCAGTAATTTCTCCAGAATAGCACATATCTGTTACCTTGTGTTTCACAATTTCTCACAGCTTTAAAAATATCTGAAGCTGTAATTCTTCACTAACTTTTTAGATCTCTGGTAAGTCAAGTATCAGTGTTGAGAAGTGATGTTCTGAAAGATGGTCCAATATTAGGATGGGTGTTCAAGGGATAAAATACAAATTAGATTTATATATAAAGACAAGGTATGGTATAAACATATTATTTGGCATAATTGTAATAAACTCTATTTAAAAATTGAAGTGGATATTTGAAATTGCTTAAAAGTCAGCAAGTCTGCTACAGCAAAGGAAGCGGTAATAATTTTTCTCATTTCCTTTTGTTTTGGTGTGTTCCATTTCTGTTTTTCTGTGCTTTGCAATCATGTAGACCCCAGAGGATCTGCGTACAATAAAACCACACTGAGATAACACTCTAAAATTCTTTATATGTAGTGATAACAGTGAGGCTGACTTTGCCTCTCAAAAACCAGAAAAATTGGAGGTGAAATGGACTTGTGGGTCACATAGGCCATCCTCCTGCCTAAAGCAAGGTTAACTGTTATTCCTGGCAGATGCTTTTTCAGTCTATTTCTTGAAGTCTCCAAATAAGTCTCCCCCCACATAAGAAAGTATATTTTTTTCTTTTTTCTTTATGTGTCTGTAGCAAGAGTAGCCTTATACGAGGAGGGGTTTCCCAAAAGTTGTGTTGAGAGCTCTGCCTGAGGCAGGTGCTGATGATCTTCCATCACTGCTCACTTTCAGAGTTGTGGTGCAGCCAAAGAAATAGAGAAGGGCTTCTGTAAAATTGCAGTGTGACATTCCGTTTGCAATTTGCTCTTTAGTGTATGCTGCAAACCTCCTGTTCCCTGCTGCATTCCATGTCTGCTGTAGCCCCATGTAAGAAAAATGTGTGCAATCCCATGTTCAGCAGCTGAAGCCTTGCCACCACAAGCAGATTGGAATGGAGGACATCCCTGAGATAGATTCTTGACCTGTAAGAACTGAAATATTAGTACTATTTATCACTTAAACATATTCCAGTATCAAAACACACAGAAATTCTTAATTTCCCACACCTGCCAAAGAGCAAAAATTTTACTACTATTTAAAGGAAAAAGGCTATGACAGACCTGAAGTATCTCAGATAATGCTTTTTTTTTTGGAATAAAATCGCAGCTATAATATCTGCTTGTTTAAAAAGAAGTAGTGAGCTCCCTGATCGTGAAATGTCCTTGGCTCAAAAAAAATTTTCAAACTGAAAAACATATTTATGACTCTCATGGGTGTTTTTCATAACTGAAAATTGTTCAGCCAGTTAGGAAAAGTGTGTCAGAATCCCTCTGGTTGATTTTTAATGCATTATTGGTGAAGCTAGAGCTACTCTTTCAAATGCCTGGTTACTAAAATTATGACACTGCTTTGGCAAATAGGCACTAGTTTTAACCCTACTTAGCCATTTTAAACCCATCAAGATAAATTGATGTCAGTGAGCTTTGGATCTGTTACTAAAGAGCAACCACAATTCTCACATGAATCAAAGGATATTTTACCTTGGCAAAAGTTACCAGGGAATTAAAACTGATCTGTTTCATATTGCCAAGATTCTGATTCTGTATATGTTATTTCAGATCACAGAGATGGATAAAATCAATACAAATCAATGACTCTTGCACTGGTGCTGCCATGAAGCCATACTTACATTTTCACTCACTAAGGCATGATCAAACAGGACAAGTTGGCATTCACCAATTCCCCTAACCCTTCTCATGCCTGTCAGTACTTGATGTAGGTGCAGAATTCATCTCCATTAGGACTAACACATAGTTTATCATATGATTTTGTGTTGGCTTTAATTTATCTTGGCAGGAAGGAGTTAGCACTACACCTCACCTTATGGGAGTTGTGGTAGATAATGTATAATGTACACACATTGAATGTATGCTAAAGATATGGGATTTATTTTCTTAGCTCTGTCTGTTCTTTCCATTGCATCTAGGCTGTTAATCATTTGAAACATTACATATTTGGGGTTCTCACAGTCCTACTTTACCTACCAACCCATTACCTCTCAAACCTGCAAAAGAACAATGTTAGGAAGTTTTTTTCCTACTTCCAGTATATGGAGTAAATCTTGCAGCCAGGTCTGCACAAGAAGAAACTCTACAGTAAAATGCATGATCTGGTAGATTTGTGCTTTGACTGATTATACTTTACATCAAGGTTTTATTTGAAACTGGTTTGGAGAGATTAAAAGATTTTTTAATTTTAGACATATCAGATGTCACAGAATCATTTCGATTGGAAAAGAACATTAGGACCATCAAAAGCAGCCATTAACCCAGGACTATCAAGCCCATCACAAAACCATGTCCTCAAGCATCATGTCAACACATGTTATAAATATCTCCAGGGATGGTAACTCAGCCACTTCCCTGGGCAGCCTGTTCCAGTGCTTGACAACTCTTTCAGTGAAGAACCTTTTCCTAATATCCAAAATATAAACCTCCCTGGCACACTTGGGAACATTTTTGCACATCCTCCCACTTGTTACCTGGGAAAAGAGGTCTATTCCCTCATCACTACAACCTCCTTTCAGGTATTTTTAGACACTGGTAAGGTCCCACCCTGAGCCTCCTTTTCTTCAGTCTAAACACCCCCAGCTCCCTCAGCTGCTCCTCATCAGGTTTGTGCTCCAGCCCCTTCCCCAGCTCCATTGCCCTTCTCTGCACTCTCT
>PYHW01009744.1:2605147-2661115 GCA_013186435.1 Turdus rufiventris | reverse complement strand
TTTTTTTTTTTTTTTTTTTTTTAAAGGGGCTACTATGGAAATACATTTACCAAATCCATTCTTTTGAGTGTTTATGGTCTTGCAGTCCAAAATGGCCATTCCAAAAGCAGTCTTGGGAAGCTGATTTCATTTTCAGAACATCAAAATTGTCTGCTGTGCTAGAACAGGACTGGCTTTTGCTTTTTGCAAGCTATGAGGCTGCCACTTACCACCTCACTGCTCAAGTCAGGCACAGGCAGGGACTTTGTGGGTTGTTTGAGATTTTGTTTCTTCTCCTCTCCTGTTGTCACAGACCAAATTATGTGTAGTTAATACTTTACATCTCTATGATGCTTTACTATGACAGTAATGTGTTAATGATCACAAAAGTTTTTGGGCTGTTACTCAGTATTCTCCAATGCCTGTACCTCAATAAAAATGATGCTCTAAGCATCCACAATCACTTTGTGGCCAAAATATTCTGTGTATTACTGCCTTTTAATGATGAGGATGGATATTCTGTTGACTGTCCTCTTTCTTTTAATGTTGACTGCAGAAAATAGGACATCCTGGGTTCCTTTCATTTTTCTCTAGACTGTGGTATTTGATAACTGCTTGCAGACAAGGATTCTGGAGACTGTGCTAGCCTGGGCTTTTCTAAAATATATTGCTATTTTGCAGTTACTATGAAGAGGAATGAAAGCCATACTCCTTTCTTTTTTTAAGGAAAAAAATGTCCATGAGAGACTGACCTCTTGAAATACAGAGATTTAGAACCCTCAGAGAGGCCAGAATGGACCTTGGAAAATAATTTGTCATGAAAAAGAATATAATGGAATTGATGGATCCACCATTCCTCAGAATGTGAAGAATTAAGGTCTGACTGACCAGACACATAGACCATGATGAACTAGAGACAGTTTGCCAACTTTTCTTCCACTGTCCTAGCTAGTATTTCTCAAATTCCCACTTCACCTGCTATTGGCTTTATGATGGACTTATAAAACAAACACCAACATAACTATTACTATTGATATTGCTTGTTTATACAAATCAAGAACTTTGGAAATATGAGGTAGTCCCTGCCTAAAAGGAAACCTCAAATAAAACACAGAATTCCAGTCTCACATGAGCACTCTAGGTGTTCTTTCTGTTGTTCTTTTCAAAATGTCTTAATTTTCTCTGACTTATGCTCAATAGCTATGTGAGATCTTCTGGTGCAATTTCATTCTAAATCAAATTTTAATTTCTTATGTTGAAATTGCTTTCAGGAGTTACAATTGCATGATTCTGCATTTCCCATAATAATCTACTTCAGCTTACATGGTGGATACAATATAGTCTTAATTATTGCTAGCTGATAAAATGGTGTTCTAAAATAATGATTCTTTAGGCAATCTTTATCTAATTGTGACACTAATGAAGTTTAGTTTAAAATATATTGTTTTATAAACTGTAATATGTCAGTAAGCATTCATGAGAGTAGAGACATTTTGATTTTTTGCATCATGAATAATTAATGGTATTTTAAACAGATTCAAATTTAAATTTTTAATTTAAAAGATCAGTAATTTTTTGGCCTCCTCTCCACAATTTTTAAAAGTATTTGAAGATTGCACATTTTATTTCTTATATCTCTAGAATTTAGGTTATGGAAACTTCCCAAGCTCTAACATTCTCAATTTGCCACTGAATCCAAGCAGTTCAGAGCTTCAATTCTAATGAGGTCAGTGAGCATGGCAGATATTTATTAACACCCTCTGTGAATTAGGCCATACTTTCAGGTTGTTACTTCAACAACCTAATTATATCTGGGTTTGATATTCCAATTTACTAACTATTACTGACTCCTGTAATGGATAGCTTGTAGACAAGCTGCTGCTTCTGACAGAACAACTGAGAGCAGCCAGCCTGGTAGCTCAGACATTCATGAAAGCAGGCTGACCAGTAAAGGGCAAGGAAAAGAGGGGGGAAAAACCCAAAAGAAATGAAGAAAAAGTTACTTTTACAAGAAAAAATGCCAAGATGCCTTACCATGGTGTTTTCTGCTGTTCTAAAAACAGCATTTTTCTGTATCAGGTCTCACCATCTTCAGTCTTCAGGTTAGTGCTTTTTATATTGCTTACAAAGTCTGAACTACTCCCAGTAAAATTCAGTGTGCTGTGCTATTCTTTCTGATTAGAAAAAAATTCTGTAATAGATAAGAGACATAACCACTTTTGAGTGTAGTTTTAAATTTTCTAGCTTATTTGTAAAGTTAATGCTGAGAAATTCAACTTTTCAAATGGCTGGGAGTTTTTCAATGTCCATCAGAAGATAATAGTTTAAAAAAGAAACTTTTATATAGGAATGAGTTACATGTGACTAATGTCTCAATGTCAAAAGAAACATATTTTTCAGTTTGAGATTTTTAAAGTTAAAGGTTAACATTTTTAAAACAAAGAATCCAGCTTTGTTTTGAAATATATTTAATTTTGAAGAGCCACAAAAACTGTAATAATGATTGAAAATTCTAGATATTTTGATATGATTAGCAAAAAAAGAAAGGTTTCTTTACCCAGTTATTCACATTTCTTTTTGCATGAACATTTGGGTGATTTTTTTTTTTTTTAAATTTTCCTCCCATTTGGGGACAGGAGCATTCTTGGCAATCAGTTCTGCGCTGTAAAATTATTACTGAGGTTTTTCTAGTTTTGTATCTGCCTAACATTCCTGTACTCTTCTGTTTGTTTTCTCTACTTCTGTGGCTGCTTTTTTACTGTATTCTTTAGAGATCATCTCCTTTCTCAGTACCATGAGGCTACCGCAGAGCTCTGTACCTCATATCAACCTCTTTGGGTAATCCTTGCACACTCATTTAAGTCTTTTAAGTTCTCTCACACCTGTTTTTAATGTCCAGAAAACAACTCCTGCTGGCTGTATTAGGCTTAATATTCTCTAAACTTCCACTATGACTTTTCACAAGTATTATGGAGACCTAGGATGCAAGAAGTTTGCAAGTAGCTGAGCAGTGTCGGGCACATATGAGCTCACAGAGATATGAGATCACCTGCATTGCATGGGGTGCTTGTTTGGAGCTGGATGCTGGGACACCTGGAGGGAGGCATCTGTGAGAGGCTCAGCTCTTTTGTGGTCTGAATTCAGAGGCATCTTGCACCAAAGAGAGGTGCTTAGGGGGACATTCCTTGCAACAACTGAGTTGATGTAGCTGTTCATTGCTTTCTGCTGTCTGTGGCCTTGGGTACTTGGTCTTGCTTCTGTCCTTCCACTGTGCTTGGTCTGAGCTCTTGGTGAGCCCTGGCTGAGCTCACCAAGCCAGCAGGAAAGCAGCCTGGCTGAGAGGAAGGAAATGGTAGCACAAGTGTTAGGCTGTCTCAGCCAGCTCATGGGAGCCAACCTCAGATATGCAGTGGGCACCAGGGGTGGACTTCCTGTGACCTCCTTGACACATATCCCCTCATGGCTCCTGTCAAATTCTTCCAACAGTCTTAATTTCAGCAGAAAATTATGTTTGGCACATCATCCTTAAAAGTCTTCTACAAGCTTGGCTGTCATAACAGTCAAGTTACTTTTCTGCTCTTTATGCCTCTTTGACATTGTACCCTCATCACATCTAGCCTGCCTTACTTGTGGCCAAAGTGTCAAGATTCTTGTTTCTGATTAGCCTGTGATATGGGCCTTCTTTAAATCTCTTACTAAGTTCTTGGCTAGCAGCAATTATGTTCCATTTATGCTGTTGTTTATGCTTAGACAGGATGTAAACTTCTGCAGAATTAATATGTTAACCTCCCTCAAATCTCTCCTTAAAACTGTTTCTCAGGTTGCTTATATGATTGATGCAGTGCTGCACTGAGCTCATCTCAAGAGCATGGGAAATAAAGAAGAGAAATTTGAGGGTTTGTGGTTGCTCAAAGAGATGTATTAAAATCTGCACCTCAAAATAAAAATTGACAGGACAAGGCCTGAAGAAACCAAACCTAACTGAAAATTTGGTCCTGATTTTAAATGGGGACAGACTATATTATTTCTAGAGGCTTCTTTGAGAAAAACATTCGCTGTAAATATTTCAGTGATGGTTGCAGCACCCACCATCTGGGGAAATTAATAGAAAACAAAACAAACAAAAAAACCCCAAAACAAAACCAAACAAAAAACCCAACCAAAACCAAAACCAAAACCACAACAACAACAAAAAAAAATTACCTAGCCAATTTGCAATCAAAGTAACGTCTTTAACACTTTCTGGGGAAGGCTTTAAAAGGTATCAGTTGTAATTTTCCACCAGCTTTCACACAGCAGTAACAGTTCTGTTTCCTGTATTTCCTAAGGCTGTGTTTCCTTTGCCAGGTATTGCACTGGGAAGGGTCAAAGGGGCTGTGCAGTTCACATGGACAGCACATGGGCTGTCCTGAGCCCCCAGAAATGTCCTGTAGTCCTGCAGCTCCTCACATGTGATTGCATCACTCTGTGTCTACTGTTGCCTGGGAAATAGCTGGGGATTTCTAAGGGAAGACCAAAAAAAAGAAGGAACAGAAAAGTATGGGGAAGGATTTCTAAAGAAAGTCTGTGAAGCTCATGCCAAATGGAGTGACCTGTGGAAAATACAGCAGTAGCAAGGCAAAATAAGGGGAAGGATTTCCATATATGTGGATGAGCATGATTCCCATAAGCAGCTTGATCTGTTTTGGGTGAGCTTGTTGTAGTAACAGTAACACAGAGATGTATGATCATGCTGTGTTCTGGCTCTTTTATGCTGCTCAAAAAGCCTACAGCTTCTTACCTAATGTACTGCAAACACTAGAATTAAGTAATCCAAATCTTTATTTTTGCTTTGTGTTCTCTCATGTTATGAATACAGAAGGTTGCATTTTTTTCTGTGAATTGTCTGAAGTCTTAGGAGTCAAACTGTGAATTGAGGTATTATCAGAATGGGAAGGATCCTATTAAATCCTTAAAAGTGTATGATGTGTGTGAGAGTAAGTGGAGTGGTTATTTTACTTGTGGTTCAGTAATTGGCATGTGTTGCAGTAAATGGCAAAAAATTCAGTACTACCACTGAGGATATATTGTTTTACCACACATTATCAGGCTCTCCTGTAGAAAAGAATGGAAGAGAGTTTAGGCATGGTATTGAGAAAATGTATCTCAGAACCTCACTTTTATTGGATTTTTCTTTTTAGCATAACATTTCTTTTTAAGCTCATAGCTATTCCGTGCTCTCTTAAAGATTCCTTTCCTGTTTCCACAATTTGACCTTTTTCTTTCCTAGTTCTTAAAGTACAGCACACACTCTGCAGACCCCATTGTCTGCAGCAGTGAGGTGACACTCACTATCATTCCTTCAGCTGCTTCTTTTTCTTGGAGGCTTCCTCCCTGTTTGTCTTGTATAATGTTCACTCATTTTTCTTGCTTTTTCTCTGGGGTAACTGTAAAGATATAGTAAGAGATATATGATAAATTTCTTCAAGTTGATAATTTAAAATGAATATCTGGCTTGCTTGGTAAGTGGAACAAGGAAAAAAAAAAACAAGTAAGTTTTGATAAATCAGAATGCATCTGGTAAAGTCTTAACGGAAGAAAAAAACATCCACCTGTACTTCTGGGAGCAATGGTCAGCCCTCAGCTCCATCACCAATAAATCTGGCTTCAGTTAAATGAATTTCATGTTCCACCACTGTATTTTATTGTTCCCTTAGGTTAGCTAAAACCATTGCTATTGCTGCTGCTGCAATCAATGATGTTATAGAACTTTATACTTCAGACTGAGCCAAAAGATTGCAGTTAACTATGTGTGATGATGATGAAAAAAAGTCAAACTCTTTCTTTACATCATTTAATCTCACCTTGAATTATCTGTATGTGGCCAGAAACACAGCTTTGACATTGTCTCTTCACTATTCTGCTTATTTATATAGTTTCCAAATAGAAAATAATCGGAAAGTTTCTTCAGTATTTTTTGTTAAAATTGTTAGAAAATAATGACTCTTTTTGAAGGCTTTTTTTTCTTTCTTTTTTTTTTTTTTCTTCAGAATACTATAGTATTCTTTTAATGGAAAAAAAAGCCCAGAAAAATTCCACATGGAATTATTCAATCAAGTGTCTTCAACACTAGTATGTGCTGATATTTATGCTTACATACATGATATCTTAATAAATGACTAGAAGATAATTAGCAAAGTTAATCCTTCTTTCTGCTTGTATTAAGTCTTTTTCTACTACTAAGATTTCTATCACTTCCCAAAATTTCTCATGCTTTGGAAGAAATGCTTTGTTTTTGTGGATTTATGTTTTCCATCATTGCAGGTAAAGTAGCAAACAGCTTTGTTGAGACAGTTTGACAGAATTCTCTCAGCTTGCGGGATACTGATTGCTAAGGCAGAAGGTACATTTCAGACTTGCAGCTGCCACTTGTCACAGAGGCAGGAGCTGTGGGTTTTCCTCCCCAAAATAAGCCAGTTGGCTTGGAGGTTACAATGAAGCTGGCCATCAGAGGCTTGCTGCCTTACCCTGACAAGGGATGATAAGAAATGAGGAAGATCTCTTTCGGGGAGAAGGAATCAAGAACAAAAGGTTCCTACCAGCCTCTGCTTCTCTTGGGCAGAAGAAAGGGTCTCCCAGGGACCAGGACAGAGCTACCAGCTCTTTGTTGCTGCAGTACAGGCTGGCTGATCAGTGGCCAGTGTTGGCTGAAGGTGCTCCTCCTGCTAAGTTCTAGCTGTGCTTAGTTTTCAATACATAGAAGTAATTTGCTGCTGGTGTGAGGAGATGAGACTTTGTTGGTTTTGACAAACTGGCCTACATTCATGCTGGAGGGAATTAGACAAAATGTATTAATTCCAGCTTGATCACAGAACCTTTGATTAAATTATGTTTTTCTCTATTTTCTTATGAAGGGCCACATCTGCTCATGTGGAAATAGCTTGTAACAACATTGAAACATAAATTATTTGATGAACTACTTAGGACTATTCACTTAATGCATAATAATCCTGTGAACATCTTAATGAGTGGCAATTCTCTGATGATTGAACTGCTTTAAAATGTCTTTCTACTTATATATCATTAGAATGAACTTGGCCCTTCTAAAACATCCATTATTCATCATGTTCCAATGTTGCATCTGACTGCATATCACTTTAATTTCCCTCATTTAACAAAACAATCTATTCATTACAATAGTTTGAAGCGTGTTTTCCAAATCAGAAAAGCCCTAGTTAATATATAGCATTAGTTATCTTTACAAGTATAGTAGAGCAAAGTGTTGCATCCCAAATTGCAATTACACACTCAGTGCATTTGAATATGCTAACTAAAACTAAATGGAAGTTTTAAGAGGAGCCTTTGTTGAAATCAATGATTTTGTTAGCTGGAGAAGCAGGATTGGTAAAACAACTTGATGAAAGCACAAGGTTGACTTTTATTTCTGAAATAATTGAGCAAAAATGTTCCCAGTAATCCCTTTTTTTCACATGCATTTCTTGTCCTGGCAACTCAAGAAGCAGAGAATTATGGAGTAATATTAGCACCAATATGAATACTTATCATAAATATGCGTTTTTAATGGGTTTTCTGCTTTTCCCATGTATTTTTTCATTTTACAAGTCCTGGGTCCTTTCACACATTGGGAATCCCATTAAATCTTACATTTGCTCCTTCTTGAATCTATGTGTGATGGCTACTGCAGAAAAGGCTCTTCTCATCAAGCTCAAGAGATCTGTCCCAGGAAGTGCTGGACTGCTGAATGGCTCCATGTTTGAAGATCTTTTAATCATGTGCTACATAAACTCCATCTCCTTTAACCAAAAGGCAGCTCTTGGAAGAGGAGATAGACTATCAGCTAAATAAACCACTCATAAAGTATCAGCAGAAATTTGTTTTTCAGTGTAGCTAAATGAATTCCTCATTGAGCTAGTAAAATTCTGGCAAATAACAGTGAGGATGGGCTAATAACCTCCACAACTCCAGGAATGTTTATTCTCAGAGAGCATGAGTATTGTAAATTTGCACAAATATGTCATGACTAAACTTTAATATTTTTATTTTGAAAACCACTGTAGTATTTTTAATTTTGCTTTTAAAATACCTTTTGACCTTGCTAGGAAAGTAGTCACTTATGCTAGGTTTATTTCTTACAGTTTTTTGATCAACCATGTTTTCAACACATTGTATTTCAGTCTATTGCTAAAGTAAGATGCAAACATCTTACATGTGGATGTGGGAAGTTTATGAAAGCTTTTCTAGTGAGCAGTAGAGTCAGGGACCCCTGTTGGTTGTAGTCATGCTTTCAGCAGCTCTTGGTACAATAGAAGTTACTATATTATTGATTAGCTTACAGAATTGTTAAAATGTGAATAAAATACATATTAAAGAAATGGAGGAATTATGTGATAAGTGGAAAATACTGAATAAGGTGGACTTAAAAATATATAAGTAGCATTGATCTCTATGTGTTGGACTAAGAATGTTGATAGAATCAGAATAAAATAAGAAACTCGACTGTGGACTCACTTTTTAAAATTTTTGCCTGTTCCTGTGAATCACAATCTTTCTTTGTTCATAGCCCAGTAAATAAGAATGAGCTAAGAATTAAGCCAAATAAGTTTGGAATGAGTTAAGAACTAATTCCAGTGAATTTCTAGTGAACCATTTCAAAACTGTTTTAGCTTTTTTTTTCCATCATTCATTCCTTAAAGATGGCAACTTATGGGACATATGTTTAGTACTTCAGCTGTGTCAGTACCAAAATTGAGTTAGTGGTGTCTTAAGCTTTCCTAAACTTTTTAATGGTTAAACTTGTAAAGGTACGTTAAACTTTTCCGTCCAACTAACCATGATAGTGTTTGTGGATATACTGCTATAGCTTTGGCTACATTTATGTGTAAATCAACCTTTAAAAAGCCTTATGGTCTTTATGGAAATGATTCTGAACTGTTCTTGTATGGAGGAATTGTTACTAACAGTGCAAATAGTCTACAGTTTCTACAAATTGTTAGATAAGGACTGTTTTAAAATGTTTGTTAATGTGTGTGTATTTTTTTAATGCAGCCCCTGTTCTCCCTGGGGCATATCAACAAAGCCAGACTCAAGGATATGGATACATGCACCAGACCAGTATGTCATCCATGAGGTCCATGCATTCACAGCCTCATTCAGCAAGTCTGGTGAGTATTGAATTTAAAGGAGAATTTTGTTTGGTAAGCACCACCATCATCTATTGCAAAATCTCTTAAATATGACTGAATTGAACCCCTAGAGTTCTATAGTTGACCTATTTGACTGCCTTTATCATAAATGTGACTCGTAGTCCTCATGTATCAAAAAGATTTAAGTGACTATGGGCAGTGGTAAGAACATTTTTTTTCATCAGAATACATTAAAAAAAGGTATGATATTCAGAGAGCAGAGAAATAACTGAATTCTTTACTTAAAACAAATAGTAGATGCTTAGACACTGTTTCACAGGCTGAATTTTGATGTTATGCTCTGTGATGAATTCATGTTGGATGAAAACCAGTGATCTCTTAAGATCACCCTGTTGGTTTAAATTACAGTAATTTCACAATTACAAGCCACACCTGATTATAAGCGGCACATCCGGGTGTCAGCAATGTTTAGTTCTTTATCCATATATAAGCCACACTGGATTATAAACTGCACTTTCGTTTGCGGCGAGGATCCACGTGCAATTTTCACAAAGTTGCTATTTAGTAACAGAATCGTGGGATCGTGGGGTTTACTGGCTCGGCTCGGGGCTGCTGTGGGCTCGCACTTCCGGGTTGGCAAATTTCTGAACTTTGTCCATGTATTGGCCGCTCCGGTGTATAAGCCACGCTTCCGGGTTTGGACCAAAATTTTAGTCAAATGCTGCGGCTTATAATCGTGAAATTACTGTAGTTTCAATTTCTTTTATTTGCTGATATTGTGCTAGCAGGCTTTGTGCCTACCTGTGTTACTTCTGCTTGTACAGAGCTAGTTCAGACTCCAGATTGCTGTGCCCTTTCTAATTTCACACAATCGTCATGCAGCGACTCATGTATGATCCAAACTGAGTTACAGTGGTGGGCAACTGAGAAGCTTTGTAATGAAACTGTGGCCACCTCATGAAGTTATTAACTGTGGTGGATGGCAATTTAAAGCTGGAGTGAATATTTCATTTTCAAGTAACTGGTCATGGAAGGAGAGCTGAATGGTACTCAGCTGGGATTTTTAGGAAATTAAGCTTCTTCTTTTAAAACTCCCTGTATAAAATTTCAGTTTTAATGGTTATCATACTTTTTAAATCATATCACTGCCTAGGGATTTGCTAGTTTAGATCCAGCCCCTTTTACCTTAAAAATATTGTCATTTTGAATTTTAAACTATTTTGAATAGATGTATACTTACTACCTATGTCACCTTTTTTAGAGATGAATAAATATTTAATTATGAACCAAACTTAGAGCTTGCTGAGCTGAAAAAANTTTGGTAAAACTGAAACTCCATGACGTTTTAATTGTAAAGGTCATGACTTTCTGTGTGGTGTGAGTACTTTCTGGCTTGGTAGATTCTCAGCTGTCTGGGGCTGAGGGGGCTAACTTGCTGCAGAATCTGGGATCCAGATTCCTGCATCATTGAGTGAGTCAGTAACCTGAGAAACTCTTTGGACACCTGCATGACAGCTGTGAGACAGCTGATATAGAATCAAACATTAATTTCCAAGGATATCACAAGGCACTTTGGGAGCTGGCTGCTTTCCAAAAGAGACAAAATCAAAAAACTGGGAGACCTGGAAGCCTGGGCTTTGCCAGCAGATTTGCTAGTCATTGGGGAGCACAGCAAACAGCCCTCAAATCCAGCAGACAGAAAATGAAGATGCCTGCAAATCTCAAAATGCACTTACCAGGCTTTGCAACTTTGCAATAGAGATGGCTATTTCCCAATACCTCTGTGTCCCAGGCTGATGAAACAATGTCATTTCAGTCATCTTGAGAATCATAATTTGCCTCTTCTTTCAGAATTGGGAATGTGAAGGTAATAGGAAAAGGAAGGGAGTGATGTTAAAGGATTTTAAAAGTAATATTGACTTTATTTCTAACAGATTTCTTTTCCCTGTTGTGAAACTGTTTTCACTTGACATCCTTATAAGTGATAATATTTTGTTTGTTTTATGGGAAAAAAATGAAAACAGTAAACATAATGATTTAAACTGATTTTGCTGTTGTTAAAAACTGAGTGGATTTCCCTTTAGAAGATAAACCCCAAGCATATCCAGAGAGAGGAAATCAAGGACTGGTGCTGACTGCTAACTTGCCAGTCTGGTGAGGAAGACAGAGTGTGATCTTACCACCCTGGGGTGATGATTCTGCTCCAAAAGAGACATCTCAGATGCAGTTAGAAACCTGCTAGGCTCCCTTGTCTTCCCGCTTTAAGACCAGAATATTTTCATTAGCCTCTGCAGCTTATCCACGTGCATTGGACGTGTTGCACTCAGCTGCTGGGACAGCATGGAGCGGTCTCAGAGCGTGCTTGGGGGAAGCCCCTGGCTGGGGATGTGTTTACATGAAGCAGTTTGCACAGACTGAAGGTTGACGAAAGTCTTGGAGTGCTTTTAAAATGAGGTGTGGGCATGCTGTAGGAGATCTGACAAACTTACACAGTGTTTGGGTTCGTTGCTTTCAGCTGCCTGTTGGGTTCTGGGCTTGGAGCAGTACAGCCAGAGATGCAGTGTTGTCTGGCAAAAAACAGAGGGGGGAAAGGCGAGAAGAAAGTTCCAGGGAAAGGAGACTGGAGGAAAGGCATCCCAGAATAGTGCCCTCAGAACCTGAGCAGTTTTTGAGGCTTAGCTAAAAGTAATGAAGGTGATAACCTGAGTTTTGCCAGGACACCTCTAAGGCAAAATGATTAAGATCCCATGAGTTATATCAAGGTGGAGATGCTTGCAGAGTTAGCTGCTGCAGTACATTTACTTCTTTCTTACTTCTGAGTTGTTGTACTGTTATCAAATCCATCCCCAAAAGGCAGAAGTTCATTTTGTAATGTTCACCAGTCTTGTCTAATGAGAAACAGAATTTTTCTAATTTCTAAATTTTCAAAATCTGGTTTATTCAGTTTTGAGCTCTCTTTTGTACTAAGCATGATCCTAACACAATCTTTAGATAGTTTTTTTAAATTTTATTTTCCTAGATAAATTGTATTATTTTCTGATTCTTAACTTTTCCTTGCTTTTTGTGAGCAGTTCTGCATAATGGGATGAGTTAAATTATTGCTCCAGGTACAAAGTATTTTATAGCAGAAAGCCCTGAAAGTTGTTTTCCTCTTTGGAAAACAGTTGGGTGTTCACACACTGTTAGATATCCAAGAGTGGTAGGAAAACAAAACCTATGCTGCCAGCTGGCTTTCCTTGATAGCTGCTGTATGTGCAGGACACAGCAAGAGTTGCTGCTCTTTGCACGAGCCCTCCATAGACCAGGTGTGAATTAGGGATGAAGTGGAAATGCACACCTGTCAGCCCAGAACGGGCTGGGGAGCTGAGAATATAATAGCTGGATTTCAGTTCTTCATATGTTCTGTCTTGGCAGTGAGTGTGAGACACACCTTTGAAAAGGTAGGAGATGAGTGAGTTTGGACTCTATCACAGAACTCCAAATTTACACCCTCTTGTATCTTAGTACCTGCTAAACTCACTACTGACAGAGGAATAATTCACTGAAATGCATTTTAAAAATCCCTGCTTTGAGTCCTTTAGGCATTGTAATTCTAGATTATATAGCCCAGACTACACTCTGCAGTGATAATTAGGCATTAAATGCTAACAGGATTATTATGGAGATTTCTCCTGACAGCCATTTAACACCTAATTAGGTGTTAAGGCCATAAATTTGGGTTTCTCAGCAGCATTTAGGGCCCCAATAAATTCTTTTAAAGTTAGAGATTGTGGATTTGTCTTCAAAACTGCATCACAGTGATGTAGTCAAGCTGCCTTTCAGGAGACAGCAGTGGTATGTCCTTTGAATTGGTGCTCTAAGGAAGAGTGAGCACCCTTTTGAGTGAGCTAAACCTCTATTTTTCCAGTTCTATGTTAGTTTAATAAAACATTTAATCTTCACCAGTCTTTCCCCATTTAAGGGAGACCTATAAGTGTGTCTGTAGGCAAAATCCATTTACGGCTTGTACCAGATATAGACTTGCTACCACTTTTCTTCAATGGACCGTCTTCTAAAATAAATTGTTTAAAGGGCTCACTGCTGCTGAGTTTGTTGTAATAGCATATTTGTCACTTCTTTTTTTGGAGTTAGTTTCAAGGCTCAGCAGTGAGAACAGTTGAAATAGTTGGAAAAAATAAGATTTTGAAAGGCAGAGAGTCTTTTGGTGGCTCTAGTTGTCTACTTTTTGAATATTTAAGGAAGTTTTGGTGATGATAGAACCCAAGCAATTATTTACTGTCATGTAGTGCATAAAAAAATGATGCATTTTTCATTGAGTTCCAGGCACACTTGGAAGACGTTAAGGAACCACTAGGAAGGCACATACCTCTGGTTGAAAACTGCTCTTGGTCACAGCCTGTAGGTCAGCAAAACCACAAGACATGGCAGAGAACAATAGCACAGCACAAGACTCAAACGCTGTTCAGGGTAGATTTGTCAGGAAAGGCGGTCTCCAATGGTCTCCAGTGTTTAATCAGTAGCTAATTTCTCTGTCCTGTTTAATTCACACCTCCCAATGATAACGGTAGAGCCAAGACTAAAAGTAAATTTCTAGCATGGGAACAGTAATGAGTTGCCCTATAGAGTTTGGATTCAATAATTCCACATTTCCAACATGTGACAAATGGCCCTCTCACCCTATGTGGAGTGATCTCCACCTTTTCAAAAAATAGTTTCATTAAAAACACTCAAGCCCCCATATATATTATATGAACTAAAACTAATCCAGAGCTGTTTCCTAGAGCAGAGAATTTGCTGTCTTCTGAAAGGCTCAGATAATAGTATTAGGCTCACACATTGACTGGTTTTACCTTTTTTTCTTTTTGAATTATTGTACCAGAAAAATTCAGCTACATATGGTAACATAGCAAAAATTACTGGAAGGGAAATTGGATATTATCAGTGATGCTTGAACTGCTTTTGACTTCTGTCAAGAGCCAGGGTAAGGAAAAGAAAGTACTCTTGGGAATTTTAAAATGAGCTAGTTTTATTCTGCTGCTAAGATATAAGGGGAGACTGTTCTTCCTGAGTTTGAAAATCCATTTTGAATTCCAGTAAATAATGGCATTTTATTGGTTATGAGTGAAAATATGTCTTAGAGTGGGCAGGGTTGTGGAGAAATTTGTCTTAGCTAATGATGGGACTTTATGTGCTAAATTTTTTCTGAGCAGGAAAATATAAGTATTGGTGAAAATCATTTTTATAGACTTTCAAAAATCTTGTTTTTCCTTTAGATAATGATGCATTTATAATTCTTAATTCGGGTAAAAACCTAATGAAATGAAGGACATTCAGTGAGATGTAAAAGTTAATGGCCTGGATGAAGACTATGTTTCTTTTTGTAGTGGAGGCACAGGAGAAGCTGTTTGTGAATCATGCAAATAGGGAGCAGAAGCAGAGCTAGCCTGGCTGGATGTAATGAAGTGTTGCTAGTGAATTAATGAAACAACAGAGTATTTCAATATGAGGTGAATGGCTTGAAATCTGTTTGTTTGAAGCCATAAGACAATGTGAGTTAAAAAAAAATAATTATTTTGCTACTCAGAACAAGGGCCTGTGTATATTTGACAGGGTGTAGAAGGGATAGTGTTCCTCCTCAACAGGTACCTTGTGATTTCTCTTTCTGCTTTGCTCCCTCTAGTCTTTTTTCCTTCTCCTCTTTGTGCAAAGAGAAGGAATCAAGGAATGTCAAGTTTAGACCTGAGACTTTACAGCCTTGTTTTCTTTCCTTCAACAGAGAACATACAGAGCTATGTATGACTACAGCGCTCAAGATGAAGATGAAGTTTCCTTCAGGGATGGTGATTATATCATCAATGTGCAACCAATTGATGATGGCTGGATGTATGGTACTGTTCAGAGAACTGGGAAAACAGGAATGCTTCCAGCAAATTATATTGAGTTTGTTAACTAATTTTTGTCTCTAGTCCTTTGAGCTTTATTATGATTTACTTAAAATCTAATCTTTTAGAAAAAAATCAGAAGAATCTTTTAAGCGTTCATGATCATTACTTTATCACTGCTATAACAGTTTGCATTCTCACTCAGAATCCATTTTAGAGTCCTTTAAAGAAAAAATAAATAATCCACAAGAAGCTCAGAGATTTGAAAACAGCATTGCTTATAATAGTGCTCTCTCAAAATGAAAAACATATGGAAGCCTGGTGCTGCCAGTCCTATAAAGCCTTTGGTCAATTAACTGTAAAGGGTTAATGCCTTTTCCTTACACCTCAAAGATGTTATAACCATAAAATTGATTCACTTCTTATGGCACTCTGAAGTCACAGGAGGTTAACATACTGAGTTTGAACACATCTTCAAATTATTACGGAAACGTGTAATGTTTGAGCAGTTAGCTTCCTAATAAAAATTAATATGTTGAGTATAATATGTTGAGTAGACAATTCAGTCATTTGAAATAAAGACAAGTAGCATGCCAGTAAAAAAAAAACAAAAACCCAACAATAAAACACCCTACTGCCCAGCAGCCTTACAGTAAATATGTCTATTTTGACAGCAAAAATTTCCTGACTCTTGCATATCCACATTTATTCTTGGATTATCCATTTTTTCTTGTTTCCAAATGATCTATTAGCTTTGCTTCCATCCTAATCCATCAATTAGATCCAGGTCTGGATTCATGGTTTCTCAGAATCTTTTCCGCAGAAAATTCCTTGCAAAGACTATCTAAAATATCAAGCCTGTCAACTCTTCTGTTTCCTTGTAACAATACTTAGCATTTAAATAGAACCTGTCATTAGGGCAACGTACAACCAATAGTTCACGTTGGCTCCTTTGCCTTCACCTGTAGTGCTGTAAATAAAGACCCTGGTGCTGTGCAGTCACACAGAGCCTGCAGACACATCCCCTCTCACCACAGGTACCGCTTGATGGCTGCTTTGCTGATGAGCTGATGTCCCTTCCCCTGCTGCAGAAACTCCTGTGCCTCCATTGAGCAGTGGAGGAGAGCTCTGGTTCCTCTAGGGCATTTCAGATCAGTGGCCTGTTGCTTCAGTTTGCACCCAAATTCTTGGTGATCCAACAGTGGGTTGTACGCTTGCCAAATGATTAATGATGGAGAAGAATTATGTTTTCTTTTATTGATTTAATCTTTCTCATAACTGACATCGAAGGGAAAGCTAACTAAGCAAAATCCAACGTACTCTATGCCATTATGTTTCAGTTTAGCCATCTGTTGAAAACAGTAAAAATATTCTGCTGACAAACCTTCAATGTGCTATTTAACTTATGGCCAGAACTGAGAGATCCAGGTCTCAGTCTGTGAGGCTGGGAGAGGATCTAACTGCTGGTGACACTGGTTCAGTAAGAGGGATTTTCTCAGCAGGTTTGGGTCACAGGCAACTTGTTTTTGCTTTGACTGGGTGCTGCATTCCCTCACAGTGAGAAATTGTGGAAGGCAAAAGAGTTAAAGATTCATGTGAGAAATTATTCATGTGGATGCAGAGATGCGTAAGGAACAATAAAATAATTTGTGGGGTTCAGCTGTGTGCTAAGGAAGTTAACTTTGGAGTAGCCTTCAGAATACTGAGTCTGCACTGACTTGCTTTGATTTCTAAAAATTTTAAAGTAGAATTATATATAGAGCTTATAGGCAATTTTGTATTTCTCATCTCACATAGTAGGCAACCCTGCAATAACTATTTAAAAAATAAATAAGGATGGCAGTATGGATTTGTTATGTCAGCTGAAAGCTGTCAGTGCAAATACCTGCTAGTTCTATTTTTGCATACAGTTTTTGCATACAATTTCCAAAGAATTGGGAAGCTTATGCAATTTTATTTTGGGTTCTTGCTTTGGGGTGATACCAGCTGCCAAACAGAATGGAATGACTGCATTAAAAAAAATAAAATTAAAAAAAAAAAATTAGAAGTCCATGACTGTGGAATTACCTGTGCTTTCTTGTCAGCAGCCTCATTTCAAGGCTAAAGCTGTCCAGGACTCTCTAATTTCAAAAAATGTGTTTTAAAAGCAGAAATCCATGACTGTAAATATGTCATTTGTATAGTTGACTGCAGGGATTTAAAATTCTTGCAAGTTTTGCATAAGGAGATGCTCATGCAGCAGACCCTTGTGCATTACTGGTGACACCCACATGAAATCAGCAAGTCAAATGACTTTGTTAAAGGCTGATGTTGTATGCTGAGCTAGAAGCTCTGAAACAAGCAGTTTGCATCTGTGTTGGTTTTCATCACTGGCCATCAACAGTGAGGAGAGGAATCTCATCTTCTGCTGCCTGGCAAATTTTTCAGATGATGCCTGAGGCACAATTGGCTGTCACTTGCTGCTGTGCTGCTCTATTAGCTGTGTAATGCTGACAACAATAAAAACAAGGTGTCAGTTTGCTAACCAAATATGAATAAAATAGAAATATAGAGAATATCTGTATGGCATCAAGTTGCAAATTTTAGTGACTTATAAAATGGAGCGTCTCCACCTATAAATACACAATCATTCTTCCTAAATAAGGAGACAGCTTACAGTGTTGAATACTTTATATATAGAAGTAAATCAGAAAATGAGCATTTGGTGACATTAGAGAACTATGTTATGCTGAACAACAGAAGTAAAATTTCCTTTATGAATTTTGAATATTCATTAGCCTGGCATAGCAGCTAGAGCAATTTGGAAAAAAATAAAAGGTCAAGAAAACAAAACAGCATATGAATTGTATATCTCTTGAGAATGGTATGTCAGCAGAATTATTAAGATCTGGTTTGAGTTACTTATTCTTTTAGTCAAATGTTTTGTTATATATGCTTAGAAATTAATATTTATATGGAATGGTTCCTGCTTTTTCGATATAAAACAAACTTTAGTGCAGCTTTGTTCTAAGCAATGCAATCAAAGGCCTGAAATTATCAGTATGCAATTATAATTTTTTTTTAATAAGAACTAAAAAATTTGTAGGGCAGGGAGAGTAAGTAATGAACTAAATTGTGCCAGAACACATTGTTCAAAGCATGTGTTGGAGACTGTTAAATGCAGTGTGATATAGGGGTGAAAAGATGCTACGTGCTGTCTCGTTACCTTAAAGTTTATATTAATTTTTAGCACAGCATGTTCCCCTCACTGTTCTTTCTTCCTGTAGTCAACATTTTTTCTGAGGAAAGGAAAGGGCTTTTAAGGACTTGAATTTCTCAAGCTGTTCCAAAGTTCCGGTTGGAAGTCCACATGTTCCCATTTTAGAAATAAAGAATTCTGTAAAGAATGCTGTAATTCTTGCTAACGTGAGTATAAATGTAGAAAACAACATAGAGCATATTCATGCATACATACAGGAACAAATGGGTGCCTTGCTTTTCATTACTCTTTCTTGCCTGGCTAATCTTCATTTTTTAAACAAAGCTACATACAGGTACTGCAGTTGTAATTTTTCATTATGGAACATTAGCATTTAGTCTTGATGAAACAGGGTTTTCTTGATTACATTTGACATACAATAAACTACTTCAGCAGATTGGGATTTGACAAAGAATCACCTCCCATGGATTATGTTTTTGACAAATGTGTCCCTGCCGAGTGTTTCTTGGGGATGTGGAAGGTCTCCAATACTTGAGAAAGGTAATAATTCTAGTTTTATTGTACAGTGACTGCATGTCATCTTGTACGATGGAAAAGAAATTACAAATACAGAGGTCTTTGGCAGAAGGTGGTACAGGGTATAAAATCAGATTTTTATTAAGTTGATTAATACTCCATTTAAAATATAGAATATGCTTTAGTTAGTAAATGTTTAAATAATATACTGAAACAGACAGAAGATGCTGTTGAAAGAAGTCCTCCAAACTGATGTGCTGGCAAAGGCAAAGTACTAGTGAGCTGTAGAAGATTAAACCATTTTGCAATGCTTTAGTGATTTTCTCCAGCTTTATGCCATAGGAACCCCATCTCTCCTTTGGAAAAAAAACCTGAAAGCTCTATTTCCTAAACTGCCTGCACTACAACAGTATATTCAAAGGAATTTCATATGCTTCTTGTGTCTGATAAATAGAATTTGCATATTGTACTTCAGTTGTAATCCAGTTGTTGTTGACATTTGTTTAATTATTATTATTTTAGGGGGGAAAATAAGCTATACTGTAGCATTTCAATTGTGTATTTAATATTACTATTAGAAATTGCTAGACCATTGGAAGACAGCAATGACTGTATTGACATTGATTAGCATGATGTGGAAAATCACTCAGCTGTTGGTTTTTGCAGTGTGATATAAAAAAGCAAAAATGAACCGCTGTGCAGTTTGGCTTATGTTTGCTTTAAAGTGTGCAAAGTTTTAGTTATTTTGCAAAACTGTACTGTACTGGGGGTATACAGTTATGAAGGTAACAATTGTTTTTCAAAAGACAGATGAAATTACTCTTGGATCATATGATGTATCATCTTAATTTGGCTTTTGTTATGCAGAAAGTTAACACCAGCTATTAAAATATATTTTAGTAGAAATGCTTTAATTCCTGTTTCTTCCTCTACACTGTGAATATTTAAGCTTTGGTGGACTAGAGCAACATCATGCTGCCCAAATTACTAACCTATGCAACCTAGTTCACATTTTAGTTGATGTCACAGTGGATGTAACATAACAATTTATTTTGCATAACATTTAACTTCATTCAAATAAAATATTAAACCCAGCACTATGTATGTATTATATTCATAAAAAAAACTCTGTAAAGCACCATACCATTAGTGTGAGTTCTCAAAGATGAATGTTGCTTTAACTAAGGAAGCTTTGAGTTTTCAAACTGAAGTAGAATATTTAGCACTATTCATCAAGCTTGATCTCAGAAAATAGCTTCCTAAAACACTGTTTTATTTCAGACATGCCCTCTCTTTAAAAGGTTAATTTGCCTGTTTCAGTCTGCATTTGTAACCCGTCAACAGAACATCAAGTTACATTCCATGACCCTAGGTTTGTTTAAATAAGCAAATATAGTAAGTGAAGGAATCCACTGTTTTAATTGATACTGGTTTGCTGCTCTTTGAATGAGAATTTGATTAGGTGTGCTCTCAGTGCAGCACTAATAAAAAAAAGATTACGTTGCTGGCTTCTTTAAGACAATTTTATATACAAATGTCATCTTTATTCATTTACACGAGTAAATTATTTTTAAAACATTGTAAGAAAGTTTAAGTTAAAATAAAATCCAGAAATATTTTGGAACTGCTCTGCCTGTAGTTGAAGAAGATTATTATGCTTAGGGACACGTTTTATTTATTTGAGTTCTAAGTGTATAGTGCAGTGGACTGCATTAGAATTTTTATATTCTTGTCAAGTGTTGGTTTGAAGAAGGCTGTTAAAAATCTATGAGGACAAATGACAGCCACAAATGGAGCTGATTAGTTCCTCCTAGGTAAGTGACATGCAGTTGCTACCACACTAATTTTTACTTAAGAAATATGCTAGCATTTAATATGGAGTTTAATAGGTTACAGAGTTGTGAGCCCATATTCTGTAGCGCTTTTATATACTGAAATGCTGCCAGTATAGAAATATCCAGTCTTTATATATAATACAACAAACAGCAGTTTTCAATAAGATAAAGATTTA
This sequence comes from Turdus rufiventris, assembly GCA_013186435.1. NCBI lineage: Eukaryota > Metazoa > Chordata > Aves > Passeriformes > Turdidae > Turdus > Turdus rufiventris. The sequence goes on along the minus strand of PYHW01009744.1, from coordinate 2,640,385 downwards.
AGAGCTGCCAAAGTGGACCTTAAGCACTCGGAATGTATTTTATTTGAAAATCCCATCATAATTTGCTAGAGGTACTGAAGTACTTTCCTGTCTTAGTGGCCCCATAGAATATAATTATCAAAAGTATCTATGTACTGGAACATTAAATTCTCATGAAAACTCTCCATGCTGTGCATTGGACAACTTGAAAGTGTCTAACTATCCATGCTTTTAGGATGCCCATATTTCTGCTCTGTCTCAGGACTGGGCTCTTGATTTTCTCTGGTGTGTTAATTAGCAAGAATAAGTTAATATACCACAGAGTTCTGTGTACTGGGGGAATAGCTGCCCAGTGCATGACCCTCACACTCACTCTCCCTTCTCCCACTCACACCACCAAGCCCAGCCATGTTTCCAATACTGTTTTGCCATGACTACCTCTCTCATCTTTCCATGAAGCTACCTGTGGGACACATTAAAATGATATCACCAAATATGACAGGTTTTTTTTTTCCTTCCGAATGACTTCTTTTATCATCATTCTTTCAGCGATTCTGTTTATTGCACAACCTTGAAAACAGTAATATTGGCATAAGGAAAGAAGTAACATGAGGTGGGTGAAAGGCATGGCAAATTTCTTACTCAGATTTTGCTACAGAGGTTAATACAAGTCAACCGTATGACTGAGGACACCATCTGAACAACTAACCTGCAAGCTGAGCAGTGCTGTGTGGATGTGCCTGGGCTGTCACTGTGTGTATGTCTGTGCTGTAGTTTCAGAAGTACTCTGGGGGAGTTTGCAGATACCTTCTCCAGTTTCTGAGCAATTACAGTAATTTCAGGATTACAAGCCACATTGATTATAAGCCGCATCTCCAGGTGTCGGCACCATTTCGTTCTTTGTCCATACATAAGCTGCACCTGATCGCAAGCTGCTCTGTCATTCACAGCGAGGACCCACATGCAACAAAGTTGCCAAATAGTAACAGAATCGCGGGATTACGGGGTTTACTGGTTCGGCTCAGGCCATGCGGGCTCGGCCCGCTCTGGGCTGCTGACAGGGCCAGGTGGCCCAGCTCGCACTGCTGCTTGGCGGGGCTGCTCGGGGCTGGCCACTGCTGCCACTGGGCTCACTCGCCCTGGCCCAGTGCTGCCCCGCGGCGGCAGGTGGGGATGGAGCCTGCCTGCTCCTGCGGCAGTGACAGCAGGCGGGGGAAGGAGCTCCCTGCCTCTGCCCCAGGCCGCGGGGCCGGCAGCACGGAGCCCCTGCCTCCCCCCACCCTGTGCTGCTGGCACAGAGCCCGCCTCCACCCACTGCGCAACAGAGTAACCAATTTGTAACAATCGCGAAATCCCGGGTTTTACTGGCAGGTGCTGGGCTCGGCACCCTGGCTGGCACTTCCAGGGTTGTAAATTGCAGAAATTTTTTTCACATATTAGCCGTTCCTGAGTGTAAGCCGCATTTCCAGGGTGGGAGCAAAATTTTAACCAAAATGGTGCTGCTTATAATCGTGACATTACTGTAGTTGGAATCCCAAGAGCAGGCCACCCACTGGCATATGGCATTCATAAAGACATTTATCCTTTGAGAAAATGAGACCTCAGTACAGAGGGAACAAAATATTGGTAGGTTTAAACTACATATTTTTGTGCCCAGCAGTAAGGAAATCCTCTGTGTTCAGTCAGAACACTATGTTCCATAGCACTGCAGCAAGCTCCTAGCTCTGATCTGTATTCAGTACCAGAAAGAGACGATGTGCCGCAGAGTTCATCTGCTCCACAAATTCCATATTGCATGATGTGCTACTTGCTGAGCATTGTGCTTAACAATGACAGCAGAAACAAGAGATTCATATTTATGCACTATATCCTAAAAAGGTCCTAAGAAGTCCTTGATTTTATATGTTTTAACTTTGGTTTCTTTCTCACGTGCCTGCTGTTGATAAAATGTATATATAGAGAGGCCTGTTCCCATGCAGAAGACTACTGGCTTGTGGTTTTGACCAGAGACATCTGCAGGTACTGGCAGATGTACCTTAAAATATTGCTTCATGCATAAATATCCATTTTCAATGTTTTCACAAAAAAGTGTCAGCTTTTGTGCTTGTTCTTTGATTCAAGCCATAATTTTTCTTTGTTTTCCCTCCTCCTCATCTTTCTTCTCTTGACGTGCTTACAGCCTGTGTTGCTTATATAGCAACACAGCAGCTTTTCCAGGACCCAAAGGAGATATTTTTAAGCGGTTTCTCAAAGCACTGAGAAGACTTTAAATTGCTTAAAAAATGCTAGTGTTATCTCCCCATTAAATTCTCCCTCCCTCAGCAGTAGTATACTGGCTTCACTGTCCTTCTTTGCCTTTTGCCTCCTCTTCCTTCAGACAAGCTCTGACATCTCTGTCATTGAATCTGATGGGCTTGGGGCCTTCAGATCACTCTCTGGTCTCCTCAGTTTCTGCATGCAGATTTGGAACTTCAGTGTGACTCACCTACCTGTTCCCCTGTCAAGACCTTTGAGCAGAACTCGCAGATTATTAGTATGTGCCTGTTTGCCTCAAGCAATGTTACATTTCTGCTGGCTCAGCAATGAACAGTTCTCTCTGAAGAGTCCTCTTGACTTGTCCCTGGCTTTCCTTGCCTGTGACTGCTTCTGAAATAAGCTGTTGATTTCAGAAAATAAGAAGATTACATTTTTTTGCTGTCATATCAATACCTAAATCAGTTGTTCTTCATTCTCTTCTTCAGAGGATTAGCATCCTTATTATATTATCCCTGATTTTGGGTCGAGCTCTTGATTCAGAAGTCATTCTCTGTCTGTCAGAGTGAAGGGCTCACACCATGTCAATGTTGCTCACTGTGGAAGCTGGGTTGGATAAGCACTATCCTGCTCACCAGAACCTTTCAGTTCCTAGCACTGCTTGTTCTGTATTCATCAGATGGGATCTCTGTGAGACGTGACCATCTGCATCAAATCCCAGCCTTTCTATAAATAAAAATGTCATTATAAAATAAACACTTTTCCTGACTTATAGCTCCTCTGACTCAAGATGACTTTGACATCCTCCAATTTTGTAGCTTGTGCTGACATTAGGAAGCATGCATCTAAAATGTGTTAGGTGAATTATGCTCTAAGGGACTGTTTAGGCAGCTCTTGATGACTGCAGTTATTATACAGTGTGGATATCTCAAGTTAAATGGGATAAGTGGCAGATCAGGTCTTGCTGACAAGTGGTTCAACTGAGAAATGAGTTTATGTGTTTATTTGAATGACCCAGCTATTCAAGAGACTGCCATTTTCATTTCTACTCCAGCAGTTCAAAACAAATACAAGAGTTAGATGAGAGTTATTCATAGTTAAATAGTTAGCTGTGCAGCAAAACAATTCCTTGATCAGTATGGAAATAAAGAAAGTTAATCAGAAAGTTTTGGCAAACCATATGCAAGGTGGAGCTAGGCATTTGAACTGACATTCAGAGTGCTTGCATTTCTAACCACTGTTTTCCCTTTTGCTAAATTTATTAAAAATAGTGGGAAAGCTCTGCCCTTCATAGCATGACTAGCATGCTGTTAGAGAAATTAATCTTTAATGGAAGAAGAGATTCAAGGGGGTTGTAAGGCCTTGGAAGACAACTTTTAGTCATGCTTTCAAATCTTAAAGTTACCAAAATATTAACTTTGCTACCTTGCATTTTCTTTCAGCCCCTAAATCCCACTAAAATGGTTTTGTTCTGCTCTATGTTCAGCTTTCATTCCCTGTAGCAGTTGCCTTTGTGAGATGGGAAAAAGACCACAAACATTGGAGTACTTCAAGTAACTTTTTCTTCCTACTATTTTTTCATTGCTAAGTAACATCTGCAAAATATCCTTCATTCCAAGGCTCTTTATTCCACCCTCAAGAAACATATTGCACAAATAACATACTCCCTGTTCAAATGCCACTGGCCATGATGCTCTGTTGCACAGCTGTGATCAATATGAGAGGGAGGACTTGTGCTACAATGGCAACTGCAAAAATCTTGATTTTAGAGCAAACACCTTGCAAAGACTCAAGCTGAGATCTTTCTCAACTTGTCACTCCTTTGAAAATAATAGCCATCACTGGAGTACCAGTGCTCTGTGAAATTAGTAAAATTATAACTTTGCAACTTGGTTTATTTTCCAGATGCTATAAAGTCAACACAGCTTCAGCTGTTTTGGACAGGTTGATTTTAAATGCTGATTTGAGTTGTTGCTGCTTTTGTTTTTGTTGGTATTCTTTTTAGCTTATGGTATGATGGCTAAGCCAGAAGAACACATCAGGTCCTCTAATTTGAGGGCCTCCTGCCATTCTACAGATATATGTTTTCTTATTTTAAGCCTTCTTTTCCCCAGCACTTTCTCAGAGATTAAAAATATGAACAGGACTTAGCCTCCTACAAGAAGGCCATAACTGTAGTCTGAACTAGTACAAAATGATTCAAAACAAGGGCATGGGCACTGGTCACAATCAAATTAGTTTCCCCTACAAGTTGATCCATGAAGGACACAAACTTTTGTGCTCCCCAGTTTTTCCTTCTCTAAATGCTGCTGGTCTAGTGACCATATATTTTAAAGTTAATTGAATCAATTTTTGAGGAGTTAAATAGCAAGAGACTTTTCACGTGTTATTGCAACATGCTTTAACCCTGATCACCATCATATGGAATCTACAACTGGATCAGAACTTCTCAGCTAAATAAGGTGGGTGGAATGAGATTACTTATTCTGTGCTTAAGTGTATTTAAAAAACTTTTTTTCATTTAAATTCTGTATGAATATGCACTGAAGGGTTCTATACAGGATGAAACAGCTTTTTATAGCTTCAGAAAGCAATGGTGTGAAACCATGGATCACATCAGAATAAAGGGACTTTGTTTCTTAGTCCAGACTAAGGTATCTTAATATGCTCTATTTCATGTCTGTATCATGCTGTGTGTTCAGCTGAGGCAAAAACAAGGTTGAAGAGACAGATTTTATGATATATTTAGATTCAGAACCAGGAAGATGAGAGACAAGTGGGTTTTTCAAATTGCAGCTGAAATCTGTATCTGATTACAGGGTAATGTTGGAGATTTCAAGGAACATTTTAACACTCCAGTGTGCTCTATGAAACCAGTCATCATTCTTTAATGAATTGAATGTAAATAGTGAAATGCTTCCTGAATTAGGGACCATAAAATTTTGTTTGCACTTAAACCAAGTATCTAACAACTAGGCTAGAGCTATTCTGACTGTTTATCAATCTTTTTATTTTGAGGAATATTTAATTAAGTTATGTGAAATGGGACATACCCAGTGAAATGAGTATCAGTTCTGAATTCTTGGGCAAGATACTTATGCAAAATTGCTTTGATGGTGAGAAGAACAAACAAATTCTGCATGAGGATTTGAGCTGTTGGATGACTAAATCAGTCATGCTCTGAAAGACCATCTCTTCTTGATTTTTTTATGATAGTATCTAAGATCCACCCTCTCAGCAAATTGTTCAGGGCTATTAAACATGAGTGGGGATGGATGAGTGCCTGTGCCATCCTTGGTGAGGGGCTTCAGCTTGGAGATGTTTAAGACCTTGTTTTGGTTTCACCATTTCCTACCTGCTGTCCAGAAAATTTGAAGGTTTGATGTATATGGTGCATGGCTTTGTCTCAGTACATTCTGTGTGACTAAACACACCATGGGTCACATTTAAATCATGTTGAGGGCATGGGTGCGACAATGCTCATGTTGGCCTTGAACAGATAGGAAATCTCAAGCAGAAATGGGGCACCTGGAAAAGGTGAGGGCCAAAGCCCAACTTTGTCCCACCTTTATTAAGGGTTTGGGTGCTCCTCACAAAGCTCTGAGGAAGTGACATTTTGCCACTGATGAGCTGGTGCCACCTCACCTCTACTGTGTCAGCAGGTCTTGAGCCTAAACCTTCTCAGGGCAAGTACCTCTGGTTGGGTGGCCTTGGGGGCACCTTCTGCAAAATGTGCAGCTCAGCCCTGCCATTCAGCATGGGCTCAAAACCCACAGATTTCTGAGCCTTCCTTTTTTATTTTTTTTTTAATTTTAATGTAAGTTGTTCCTTCTACTTTAATGCATATTTTTATCTCAACCATCAGAGCCACAGGGGTGGCAGGAAGGACACAGGGACATGTTACCTTGGAGGTGGGAGTGCAGCAAGGAGGTGGTGCAGCCAGTGTGCCAGGAGGGAATACAGACCAGGGGAGGCAGGAGGAGCTGCTGAGCCAGAGGTGCCCAGAATACCAGGGCTGTGGTGGATTGCATTACCTGGGAGCTGAGCCCTGCCACTTACACCTCCACATGGCCCATAGGAAGGGGTAGTTGATCTTCAAGCACTATTTCTCCTAGTTGGATATATGAGCACTTGTGATGAGTATTTTTCACACCCTCCAGTCCAATAACAAAGCTTGGGGGAACAGAAGAAACATTCCTGAATTTATTTTTTTTCTCAAATTAAATTATACTCAAAAGCTTTCAATGCTTCCCTTGGCCAACCATTTTCCAAGTGTGGTAGGTTTTTATCGTGAAAACCAGCCTTCATAATTTACTTTATTTCTTGTTGCAGGGCAGAATAAACTTCTCTTGTTTCTCTTTTTATCTGGGCAGTTTTCTGCTGGGATGATAGCAGAGGTCTGTTTGTGTGGCGCAGTGAAGACATTCAGAAACTGCCACTGGCCACAGTAGTTTGCTGCAATCCTCCTGATAAATATATGATTGATAGCTGTGAACCTATTCCCTTTTTTCCAAATCTCGCTGCATTTTTAGATAAAAAAGTCCAGTAGCTGAGATGGAGATATACAGTGATATCGCTTTTCTTTTCTGTTGTACACTGAAAAAGAAGATGAGGAGGAAAATACCTGCATGTGAGGTTTTAATACAGCCCTTCAGGGCTGGGTGAGCTGTAGTTGAGTAGCAAGGGAAAAGGCAGTCATGTAAAACTGGCACAAGAGGGCAGGTGTGCACCACTGAAAATTCTTCATCGTTTGTGTTTATGAATGATAGCAATTAGCTGCAGGATACAGAATGGTAGCTGTCTTGTTATGGGCATAAATGGCTATTTTAATTGTGTTGTAAGAAAAATTGTGCTGTATATTTAATTAGAATGAAACCTCACATTTCTACATAAAATCAAAATAAACAAAATAAGTGGTTTACAAAATTTGATTTCCAGTATGGATCAATAGCAGAGACAACTAAGGAATAAAGATGTGTTTCACTGATACTTTATACTGGATCAGATGAGATGAGCCATATCAATTATCATAGTTCAACACTTGAAATTTACACATATTGGGACCGTATTGTTGTTGTGCTTAAAGGTATTCCTAGTACTCAAAATTTTGGAAGTGCTCCCTGAGCAGTGATAATTACAGTGGTGGTGCATATGGTGGAGTCTTAGGAGTTCATATCATTAAATGTGGGTACAAAATGTACAATATGACTGCACAAAGAAAGCCAGTGCAGGAGGCACAGTCAGAGAAGAGCTGCAGTAAGAGATGCTACAACAGCAGAAGTTTCATTATGCTCTTAAGGCAAATTAATTTGCTGTAGAGACAATTGCTCATGTAGTGACAGCATTTTCCTCCCCAAATCTCTCCTTGCAGGGACATATTCTGCATCTTCATTACCCGATGTGTTACACATTTCATCCACAGTAAAGTAATTTTTTTATACTTTTTTAATATTAAAACCCAAACCTCAAGCGCTAGAGATAAAAGCGGTAAATTTATTTAATGTGATTCCACAAAAATTATTTTCTATTGCAGTCTGGTTTTGGACTAGGCTATAAGATATAGGCTTTGCTGCTCAAGCAGTGCCAACTTCATAACTGTCTGCTATTAAGAGACATCTGAATTTTTTTTCAATACACAAGCCATGGAGATGGAGCTTTGCAAGAATAGATGTTTCAGGAGACCTTCACTGAGGCTGAGCTGCAATGAATGGAATTAATACAATAAAATAAGCTATTTACACATATACATGTATATAGTAGGAGTTTGCAATTCTGTGTTAATCTGTGAGACTTTATTTTTCTGTGGAAGAAAAAGACACCCAAGACTGTTTAAAATCTGACTGTTTTATTGTTGTAATACCATTGTGCCAGCAGATGATTAATACTTGCCTCAAAGCAGTGGGGGCTCAGTTCAGCTGCAGACAATGCGACGGTGAGTAGCTGATGCTTCCCTGCTGCCTTTCATATTTCCAGGCACATTTCTCGCCTCAGTTGGATTGCTCCAGGTCAGAAATGAGGATATTTCTTTCCAAACAGTTGACATCTGACTGCCAGAGTCATCCTTGACTGATGTTCCCTAAATATTTGATTTCTTCATTTTACCTACTGACCTGTATTATGGACAGGGTGAAACAGTTCCTTTGCCTTTATATCGATGCTTTCTGCATGAGCATAGCTTGAATCTCTCTTTCACAGTTGCCAAATGCATTATTTTCTTAAATTTTTTTTCATATACCAGTTGCAAATTATTGTAGTTCTTTGAATTTGTTCCATTTTCTCTTTGCTTCTCTCTTTGTTGCTAAATTGTGTGCAAGGATTAAGAGAGCTTCAGCAGAAGCAGTGAGAGGAGGACAATCCAGTTATGCACGGCTAGCTGAGGTCCATGACTGCCAAGGAGAGAAGAGCCTGGGCATTGACTTTTACTCCTCTTGGGCCTCTGTAGGAAACCTGCTACTCATAGCTCTGTGATGATGATCAGAGGTTTTGGGATGATGGTGTATTCAAACCCAGGCCGGTGTGGAAGTCTAGATGTGGCTGTGTGGTGCCACCTCCCTCAATAGATCCAAAGATTGGCTCCATATCCTGGGAATAGGCCTCCTTCTCCCCACTTTTTGTGTGGGGAACCATGCAGACTCCTCTCTTTTATTTTAGAGTGGTCACTAGGTGGCTAGTGGCCATGAATGCCCTTTTCCAAACTTTGAATGTAAGTACTACAGTTATTTACAAGGAATTGCCATAGCCTTGAATTTTCAAAAGTAATTGCTTATGGTTCATTAAATGCCTTGCTTATGTGCCTAGCTCCTTAACCTGGATATTGCTGGAATGCACTTTTTAACATTTTTTCTCTGCATTCTATTTTTTCCACCCATACCAACTATTTATTTCTATAAAATTTTACTAGTAAGTGTTCCAGTGCTACTTGTATAATTGTTTCCCTCAATACACACAACAGTTTACCTATTGAACCTACTGACTATAGGACTGCTGGATTCCTCTACTGTGTTTTGTGAGTAAAATAAAGAACAGACCAGAAGGTATGAGGCCTTAAGTTTAATTACAGATTTTAAATTTTGTTTATAGCTACGTCATTGCCAAGATATTATGGGGACACTTTGATTGAAATGGAAAAAAAAAATTACTAAAAGAAAGAAGACCGAGCACCTAAATAAAGCTATTTAGCATGTCACAGTATTTAAAAGCCAGTTACCTGCTGTGTAAACCTGGAATGAAAGTGTTTAAATTGCTGCAGGATCCAATCCCATGGGAAATGTGTTAACATTACAAAAATAATTTTAAACTTTGTACAGTATTTGCACATTATGATCAAGACCACAGCCAAGTACTTTGATGAAGACTTGATTTATGATCTGTGAAGAGGAAATGTCTGTCATTGAACCAATTTCCCTGCTTCATCTTTCAACCCTAGTTGGTTTTCTTTCTCAGATTTTTGTTATTGGTGTTTGTTAACCTACATTTGACAAGACAGCTAGTTTCAGCCAGATTTATCATCTTTGTCTTGGCATATTGTACAAGCTATTTCTGACCTCAGTCCTCAGAAAACATGGAAAAATAATATTTCCTAAGTTTTAATAGAAGATTTCTTATAAACATTACTGTATTTACTGAATGTTTGTAAAGCACCAAATTATGTTCCACTAATGACTGTTTAATGCTGAAGCTCAGCACATCTCACAGCTGGGCATTAGCTAATGAATACAAGATGGTCTATATATAATAGCTGTTTATCCTCTCAAGAAAAAAAATCCCAAGTTTTATCCCAGAAAGCCTCAGTGAAGCTTTTAAACCAGACAGTTTTACAGACATGTTGTCATTCCTCAAATTAAGAATATTTCTCCACTGCCTGTCCATGCTCTAGGAACTATGAATGGTGAGTCAGTAAAGGACCACCTTCTGTGGCTGGTTTGTTCAAAGACCCTTACACAGAGCAATACTCTACCATGCATAAAAACAGGTCATTGAAATTTTGCACATGCTCTTAAAGTACATTTTAGAACAGGAGGAGTATTGTTCCTTGTGTCCTTACTGAGTTTGTGTTGGTATCGTTATTTTCTTTTCCAGAATTAAAATTATTTTCTATTTCCATAATGATTTACTACTTTCAATGGAGAGGACATTGATTTTGTTGGTATACAATTATGAAATACTAGGTTGGGTCCAGGTTGTGGCACAGACCACCTCTTTCTGGAATAGAGTTGGGCTGTTGAGGTCCTTATTACACTGGAATTGTTGCTGCTCCTCAAGAGGGCTTGTTGGTATATTTTATTAAGCTACAAGTAATTAGTAGAGAATTTTCTGACTTGTGTTTAAATATCTGATGGTGTTCCAACTTATGCCATGAGAAATTTGTATACACAACCAAGTCTGGATGAAACAACATTGGATTCTCCAGTGAAAACTTGCACATTTATTTCCTGAAGATTTTAGTGACTATTTCTCCTGTTTATTTTTTATATCTGTCCTTTGAAAAGCTCTTCCTGAGCAGACAAGTGATCTGCTCAGTCAGCCCCAGCTTAAAGCTCTGAAAGAAGTGACAGGCGGAAGGAGGAAAACAGGACAACAGAACATGTATCTGTCTTGCACAGATGAGAAGTGCTTGTGATGTTTTTTCCTTTTTTTGCCAGATCTTCAAACGTCGCCTGTCAAATAATTTAAGGGAATTCATTCAGTGCTCTGTGTGGCAGAACGCAGTGAGGATGTGACAAGTGTTTTGAAGTTTCACCACAAAGCTCGTGGTTCACCTCTTGCTTTCCTGACTGAAAATATCATTGCTGCCTGTCGTGGTTTAGGAGCAGCAGTCTGCAATTTAGTTTTCCCCATCCCCACCCCTTTTCCTAAGACTCTCCCAAACCAGGTGCCCCCTCCCCTCTCCCACCTCAGGATGGGGTTGAGAATTGGAGGTGCAGCAAAGGTTTAAAAGATGGATTGAGATAAAAACTGTTTACTGGAAACAGCAATGAGACACAAACCCAGACAGTAACAGCAACAATAACAGAAGTGTACAAAACCAGGTTGATTTACATGCAAAAATGCTCACTGACCCGACCTGGTGCAACCCTGAGACAATGAGCAATGGTGAATGGACACCAACACACCAATTGCTTTTTCCTGACTGCAAACCACTCCCACCTTCTCTGAAGTGAGAGTGCCTTTCTCCTGCCCCTGGTGCTATGGACAAGCAGCCCAGACATGTCCCAAAGGCTCCAGGCTCACCTCCTACAGCTACTGCCTAAAAATTAACTCTGTCCTGCCTGAAAACCAGAACACTGCCAAACAAGTGTCAGAGGTGGTGTCTAATTTTCAGGTCCAGAACTAGAAAGCATATTATGGCCTGTAGATATTTCATTCAGTTATTGATTCCAAATATTCAGTGCTTCATTCTGCTGAAATGAATGATTCATTTACATATCTACATTCTGACCAAGGCCTTACCAGTAACATTATCCATCTGATGTCAAACACAGCATCTACAACTGGCATTAAAATCCCTGTTTTATATATTGAGGTTCATGAATCTGTAATTTCTGTCTTACATATTACAAAGAAGCTATCCAAAATGGAACCTAAAGTAATGCCGAAAAGTAAAAGGCAATGCCAGAATATGCTTGGATACCTTAAATCAGGAGTGCATTACTTAGAAGTGATTTATGTCAAATTCCTCCTTGAAATACTGACAACTGAAAAAATTCATAATTTATTACTAGTTTACTGTTGACTGAGTAGCTTCTCTTGGCAGTACATGTCATGGATGCAAAACAAATTCTTCAGTAACTAATATCTTCTAGCTCCCTTTTAAAACTATCAAGTGGTTATTACATGATTGTCTCCTGGAGGAACATTATGGGGTAGAATTTTCACCCTTTTACTTTGCTTAGGTTCTTGTTCCTACCGAGAGTTTGTATAGAAGTCAGAGAAGCTGCTTACTTTTGTATAAACTAGTAGAGGTTGGGACTTGACATTTGCATTTTTAAATAAGTTTTAAGGTAAAGTTGCTGCTTTAGTTGCTATTTAGAAGCTCTCAGCTTATGTTTTGCAGTGTGTGTCTATATACATCTACTGCTTATCATTGTAACAGATAAATTAAAAGCTATCTGGCACTTTGCTGTTAAGAATTTTATTTTGGATTTGTAGAACAAAGTGGAAAGCAGAGATAACTGCAGTTGTATGGGTTGTTTACCTGAAATGGAACCACTCTTTTACCTGAAATCAGCTCATTTGTTCTGCCCCATACCTTCCTTACACTGACAGAAGAGTCTGTACAGCCATACAGCGACCCAAATCCAGAAAATCCACAGCATGACCACAGGTAACCCCAAAAAAAACAAGTTAATTTTAACCTTCATCAATTCTCTGTCCCAGGTCCTTGCACGGCTGATGAATGCAAGCTGATACTCAGTAGTAGAGGTTAGCCAGAAAGAGAAAAAGCCCTGTCAGGCCTTTCTAGTTGAAGATAAATTTCTGGGTAGAGAATCTTTCTTCAGTTAGACTATAGCATTGTTTTTACTGCTGTTTCTCAGAATGTAGCACACTTAAATTTTTTTTTTAAATATAGGTGTGGGGTTTTTATTTTTTGGTAAAAGATTTTTTGCTATCTCCAAAGTTGCTTACAATTAAGAGTAATGAAGTTTCAGTATTGGTAAAGAACTGTAATAGAAACAGTAATAACATTTAAACATCCTACCTTGCTAACACCAGTTTAATTTCATCAAATATAGGCATACAAGAAGCTCTGGTGTGGTGTTTCACTGCAGATGTCATGTTGCATTTGTCCAATATAGATGAGGTTTGAGATGAAGTATAGCTGCTGATTCATATGCTATAATGTTGCCAAGAAATTTAAGTCAAATTTTGTGTGAAAGTAAAAACATAACCATTAGAATTTAAATTCTTCTGGCAATGTTTTGAACTTGTTCCTACTCTATAGGCCAAGCAGCCTGCTGTAGAGGGAAGTTTCCTAAGATTCTTAAGATAAAAAAGGGATGTTTTGCTGGGTAAATGTACATAAAGTATTTTAAGCTAAGTAGCCTTGCAGCAGTAAAACATTCTGTACTATCAGTAAATATCTACACCTTGTTTTATGTAACCCTACAACATTAATGAGATAATATTAGATATATATATATATTTAAAAACAATTTATCATTTAGTTTTAGTGTTCATTACTTTCAACATCTATATTTAGAAACAAGTCCTTACACCTCTTCTGCTTGGGCCAGCACTCATAGAAACACAAGCAAATTATAAATGTTGGGTTGCATGTGTTGTGATTTCCCATGCAGATATGATAATGCAAATGATAAAGCCAGCTCTGGATATAGATATTGAAGAACATGTAGGGGATTTCCTCTCTCTCTCTCTGATGACAATTCTCTCCTTTCCTTGTTCCTAACCTAACCTATGGGCATAAACTAATTACAATAATAGAGTTGTTACCTTCAGCATTTTTTTTCCCCACAGGAATCTAAATATATTTTCTTCATCAAGGAAAAGATCATGAATGGGAATGACTACTTTATAAAACAAGGCATTATGAAAGGAAAGGAAACAGTGTTTGAATGCCTAAGCTTTCTGCAGGCAAACCAATTAGCAATAAAGGAGCTTTGACTTTATGGGAAAACTATCATGGTAAGACTTTTAGAATGAAAACCAGACTATTTTCCGTCTTTATCCCTTTAAAAATCTTATGGCCATTTGCATGTTTTTTTGCTATTGAATTTCCAACCTATTCATCAAGAGACAGACACTTTACACATTAAATTATGCTTTTGTGTGTGTATATTCAATAGGTCTTTTCACTCCTGTAAATCCACTATTAGTCCTGTTACAATGTTTGCTTATATCTTTTCTGTGTCAGGAAGCTTCTTTCTATTCAAGACTGAATGAAGTAACAACATTTCCTAATTTCATACAGTCCCAGTATATCAGAGCAACCCACTGAGCAGTTGTTCAGCTGTGAATTAGCTGTATGAATTCCTTGGTCCCTTGCCCATTGTATGTGCTTGGGCACTCTGTGGGAGAAGTCCCAACTTTCCCATCACAGCAATGCTGGGAGGTGCTTCCCTCCCCCTTCTGCTCAGCAAATGGGCACATACCTAAAATGTCTTTGGTGATGATGAAGGCTGTAGCTGTCTTAATTTTAAACCTGACATGCCCAGTGTATGGTGTAATTCAGGCTTTGTCTATCATGTATCCTCAGATGTAGGAGGGTAAGACTTTTTAAAGCTTTGGGTGGCTCTCTGTCTCCTCTCTGTCATCCCAGCAAGTAAGTGCCTCATGAAACATTTATGCATGATTTTCTTTTCCCAGTGAAGATATACTATGGCCACAAGAACTTGGAAATGCATATATTTAAATATATTTAAAGGATTTAAAAATCAAATTGACATATACAAAGTCCCTTGAGAGGTCTGAGTGAGGATCTCTCTCTGAGAGAGACGACAATTTAATAAAAGCACCAGGATTCCATAATAGATTTTATGTCTGAAATATAAAATTCCAAACTTACAGTACATCCCAGAATAGCCATAAATCATCATTATTTCTAAGCAGATAATGAGAAATTATTTGTAAACATGACTTAATTGGACACACACTGCTGATTCATTCTTTTATTTTACAGCTTTGGTGAGTAGCAGGCAGTAAAAAAAAAAAAATAGAAAATGAATGAGCTTTGAAGACTTAATTCTGTCAGCCAGAAGTTTTCAAATGGAGAAAAAAAGAATGAGCAGCCTTTGCAAACTCAAAACATGTCATTTTCCTTCAATTCATCACTTTGATATTCACTTTATGTAAAGAAGGGGAACATGGCCAAGGTGAGAGTCCCTTGTCCCACTATCAGTAGATGCAGTTTTGTATTGAATTAAGTTTGTACAACACAGTATTTTGCTGGCTTTGGAGCTCAGGCAGCAGCTGGATATTTGAACAATTATAAGGGGCAGCAGAAAGTTTACAGACTGCTCCAAAAGCACAGCCTTAAACCCTGTGCAGTGTGGAAGGCTATCATGAGGCAGAGTATATGAATCACAAAAACCTCTAAACCCTTCTGCAGCAGAATGTGGCTTCTGGGGGGGTGTTGGGAGCAGGGGGGAAATACTGTCCTGAATATAAATTTTGTGATGTCAAAGTAATTTCCAGTAGCTCTAGAAGGGCAGCATGCTTTAGTAAGATCTTGGAACTATTAAAATAGAAATGCATTTTTAGAGACAGCAGTAGGTAATAGAATTTTGTAGGGTAAACAAGGATAGGTGATAGCACAATATTTTGAGATTTCATGCAGCCACTCACTCTAGGGAAACAGAGTTTACCTAAGTTACAATAACTTCAGAAATAGGCATAATCTAATATAGAGAGCATTAAGAAAGAATAAACTCTAAATTCTGTGCTGATTTATTTATTCTGCTAGCCAGCACTTTCATCTTATGGCTAAACTATTAATATTCCAAGAACAGAGGAAGAGACCTTTTCTTGTCAGCTGTTTCCATAGCTCCTGCCTCATTGTGTCCTTGTTTGATAGTAAATGAAGATGGCTTTTGAAAGTGTCATAACTGCCACACTAGCTTAAACATGATAAAATAATAATAATGAATTTATTTTCAGGCAATTGGATAATTTATCGAGTACTGTGTGATGGTCAGGTATAATAATAACACTTAGCATTTTAATACGTTCTTTGTGCTTTGTATCTATCAGTCAGTCATTACAACATCTTTATGAGGTAGATGGGAATGCTCTTCTTTTACAATGGGCAAAATAAGACTAAAGGCAAATGACTGCCCAAGCCATGCAACGAGAAAGTTGCAGAACTGGGATTAAAGCTAGGGGAAATAAATGACCTTGTACAGCATTTATGATATTTTTTCTCCTTATATGGCCAATAAACTAGGAGGGATGCAAAGTTCCCTGTTAATAGAGAGATGAAAAGATGTAGATTTTAAAAAAAAATGCT
The DNA here is from genome assembly GCA_013186435.1 of Turdus rufiventris. Classification (NCBI taxonomy): domain Eukaryota; kingdom Metazoa; phylum Chordata; class Aves; order Passeriformes; family Turdidae; genus Turdus; species Turdus rufiventris. Next base: position 2,624,190 of record PYHW01009744.1, on the reverse strand, counting down.
TTTTAAAAGCTGCTCTCTGAACTGTTAGCTTTGCCAGCTCAATGTAAAATAAAACAAACATATAATCAATTTTTATCTAGATCATGAACCAAAGCAAGCATGTTAATAAAAAACTCAACCAGAACCTTTAAGCACCTGAATCTATATAGCAAATTTTTGTTTGCTGCCTTATATGGTGTATCTTTGAGATTATGTTTAATATGTATTTTTATTGACAAGATCAAAGCATACTTCTGAAATCATTGATAGGCATTGTGCCTTCTTCATCCTCTGCCTTTTAGTGAAAAGGAGATGGAGCTGATAACAAAGCAGAGTATTTGATGGACAATCAGTGACACAGGTAGTAACTTTTTGTTTAACCAGCTAACCTTTACCTGTAAGGTACTGTGTATCTCCACGTTTTTATCTTCCTGGAATAATTATATCTGGTTTATAGAGCATTCTATAAATTAATGGAAAGACAAAGTCATGTGAGTAAAGGTATCCATTTGTTATAAGGTATCTTAATATAATAATTTTATTAAATGAATAGTTTTTTTCAGATTACCCCCCACATGTGTTGTATCTAAAATATTTCTAGGATCTGAATTAACTCATTACCATCTATTGGAGGAATCTCCCTTGGACATGAGACACCTTGACCTTTTGGGTAAGATTCTTAAATTGAAAATTAAATATGCCAGCTGGAAGGCAAAGGCAGTGTTTTTCAAAGGGGCTCCTGGTGGAGAAACAACTTATCTGTGTCCCAGGCAATGGCTTCAAGTATCTGTTGAATTCAAAGCACTTTAGCAGCCTGCTAGGTATAGAAGTCTCTCCTAACTGTGCTGGTTTTCCTGCTTTGTCTTACCCAATCCTGCTGTACACTTTTATGATCTGTAGTGAAAACTTACCCATATTTTCTCCCCTCACTGAAAATATTAGAGTTAGAAAACTTTGAAAATGTCACTTTAACTGCTTTACTGCATAGAGTGTGCATGCACATGGCCTGGTACTTTACAAAAAATACAAACAGCGACAGTTATGAAACTGTTGGGAGCAGTCAATAGGATTTCTTGCACCATCATCCCATCAGTCCTGTGAGGGCAGGGATGGGGGAAATAAGCATCTGAGTCCTGCATGCACAATTTGTATGGGGCATCCCCTGAGATTTAAGGAGGGAGTGTTAATTACTCCTTAACTGTTGTTACTGGTACATCTGTAACTCCATGGAGCTGGATGGGATCCACACAAGGGTTCTAAGGGAGCTGGTGGAAGTGCTCACTGAACCCCTTTCTACAATCTACCAGCAGCCGTAGTTAACCAGGAAGGTTCCAGTTGACAGGAGGCAAAAAAAAGTGATGCCCATCTACAAGGGCTGGGAGAATGTTTCAGGGCTTGTCAGGCTCCTCAGTCTGATCTTGGAACTAGGGAAACTCATGGATCAAATAATGTAAAGTGCCATCACATGGCAGGACAGCTGGGGATCAGGCCAGCCAGCATGGGTTTGTGAAAGGCAGGTCCTGCTTGACTGACCTGACAAGGTCTCCTATGACAAGGTGACCTGCCTGCTGGGTGAGGAAAATTATGTGGATGAGTCTACCTGGACTTTAGTAAAGCCTTTAAAACTGTTTCTTGCAGCATCTCCTGGAGAAACGGGCTGCTCTTGGTGGATTGGATATTAGTAAAAATTTCTTTACCAAAAGGGCTATTCAGCATTGGAACAGGCTGCCCAGGGAAGTGGTTGAATCACCATCCCTGGGGCTATTTGAAAGACATGTAGATGTAACCTTAGGGACATAGTTTGGCAGTGAGCTTGGCAGCACTGAGTTAATGTTAGACTTGATCTTAAAGGTCTTTTCCAATCTAAATTATTTTATGATTCTATGATTCCAACCCATGAGGGTAAAGCAGAGGGGTAAATTGGACATTGAGACTTAGGTCTCTGTCCTTTCTTTCAGAAAGAAAGAAGGAATAAGATTCATTCTACTTCAGTTTAGTACTTGATTCAGATACTTACACACAGCTCACATACATTGGGTTTTCCCACCTGACCTCCAGCTGCCAGTGCAGTGGGGCACAAGTCTCTTCTAAATCCTTTGTCTTATCTCTAACTGTAAGTAAATAAACTGTGTCCTAAGAATTGGCCATGCAAGTGTCAGCTTCAGCTGAGTTGATCACTAAAAGGAGCTATTTATAGTCAGTGCAAAGAGCAGAGCTGTGGGATGAGGTTTCTCTGACCTATTTTGAAAGTCTTCCTTAGGATGAGAAGAATGGCACCCTGGAGTCTAATGGGCATTTACTTGTTCTCCATCCACTGAAGCGGGCTAGGAGGGCTGGCTTTGGTGTGATCATAATCCTAAGAACCTCATTGAGTGTGACTGAGTACAGAGCAGCCTGGGACAGCTTGGGGCAGCTGGTCTATCATGTTGTTTTTGGTTTCTTGGGGTGCTACTCTGCCTTAAGTTGAATTAAATTGCAGAACTTCTGTGTGCAAGCCAGTGTGCAAGGTGGAGGCTTGCCACAAGATTCCCCAGGTGCAGCATATTCAGCAGTTTTGCAAGAAATTTTAATTCCTTTTTTGGTTGTAGAATCAGAGGCAATTTAAAGCATAAAATTCAGAAGGCAGGTAGTTCTCCTGCAGAAACTTGGCAAGAACTTGTAATCAGTTCAGCTGCTGTTTTCAGGCAGAAATTATCCATCTGTACTGCTGATTAATATGGCTGCTGACTTAACCAATATTAACAGGCCTTGCAGAAGAGATATTATTACATTAGAAGTGATTAAAGATACATTCCAAGCAGCAATGATTCTTGGAACCATACTTGTTATTGAAATGTTGACAACATTGATATCAGGATTTTAATATCCTGCTTGATAATTAAACTTCTGCCTAGCACAGATTTCCTCTGTGTTTATTCTGTGGGATCCAGGTATTACTTCTGAGTTATTGAAGAGAATTATATTCATGGACTGGTCAGTGAAAGATTGACATTAATGTTTTTGTCTTGGTAATGTTGCACAAAGATGAGCCTAAAGTAACAAAAAGCAGCTGCCAGCTGAGGAGAAAAATTCAGATTCTGTAGCCTTTGCATCTTCCAGCTTGTCTTCAGTTTCAGGGTAGAATGCTCCAGGGCACTCTGTGCTGCCAGATTTTCATTCAGCAATGTTGGGGGGCTAGTTAGTCTAAGGAAAACAGAGACACTTCATAGAAGAAAACAACATCAAAGAATGATGAACTCCTTGCAGATGTCAGTGTAGTACAGCACACTTTACATGAATTATTGCTATTGTCAATTCTTCTTCTGGAGTGTAGAGAAGAATGGGCTCTGCTTCAGTTTGCTGCTTAATTCTTCATTTCCTTTAAAATAAATTAAATAAAAGAGCTTATTAAAGAGGAGCCACTATTTGTATGTTTGGAGGCTGCCATAAAATAGAGACTTCTCTTTTACTGGTTTTGTTATACTTGTTATTTTTTCAGGCTTTTAAATTAAGAAGACCTTTAATGTGGCTTTCTAGGGAAAGAAGGGGAGGTTGTAATAACACACTGCATGTGTTTGCACAACTTTGTAAATCTTCTGGATAAGTTTGTTGACAAATATCCATCCAATGAAACAATAAAGGGAAATGCTTTAAAGAAACATAATTTTTAAGAAAGTATACAGCCAAGCTGGAAAGAAAGGCCTTGCAATATCCTAAATAAAAGAAAACTGCAGAGAGAATTCAGTCACTAGGTAATCCTTATGCAACAGAAAAAGTAGTGGCTACCCTGCTTTTTGAAAACACATTTGTTGCTCACACTTTGTTAGATATCAGATATGGAATTCATCTAAGATAATGCTAAATATCTACAACATGGACAGCTACACCTCAAACATTCCCACTGGATTTCCTTTACAGTCAGTAAATATACAAATAATGAACAGTGCTTTTTTTAGGATAAGAAGAAGGATTTTTAATAAGGGTCTCATTGAGTATTTCTAGAAGCTGATGCCCTCAACAGTCAAATTGCAAGGACACAGGTATGGCACAGGCATTGTCATATCTGCCAGGGGTATCTCATATATTCTGGAGCATATCACATGGCACTATGGTCTATGCTTGAGTGTCTAAATTGAGCCCTGTTAGTCCTAAACTTGGTCAGTGCCTCCTGGGATTATATGCATCTTTTTATGCCATTTTTCCCAATGCTATGATTGAGTACAAAATGTTTCCCCTAAATTGCTTTACTTTATGTGCTTCTGGGGCTTACCCAAAGTATCTTGCCTGAGTATTGAGTCAAAGAAATCAACTGGACAGCATGACACTGTTAAGAAAACATTCCTTCATTACAATGCTGGGGCCATGGAGGACTGCACCTCCATGTGTGCCCAGTTCACAGTTTTCTCATGAGTTTATATGTCCTTTACATTATGCTACTCTGAATTTGCCCTCCAAGTCCTGTCTACTCAGTACAGTCCATTGTCTGCAGCCACAGCTCCTTTTGGGTGAGGGCTGTTTCTGTGTTGCGGCTCTCAGCATTTGCACAGTTCACATGTGCTGCCTTAAGGGTCTGTTACTGTTATGAGGCCCTGGCATTGTTCTTTAGGTAGGCATTGTCCCATCTCCCTCTCATCTAAGCAGTTCCTTCTGTTCTTCCTTGATTTAGTATTCTGGAGGGGTATGGGTTTTTGTAACTGGATCCTAGCTGTGTAGTTTTCCCTTATTATCTCTGCCCCTTGATGTCATTGTCCTCAAGCAGTTTCCTGTTGCAGAGTAATACTTAAAAACCTGAGCAAAAATGTTAAAATTACATTTACAAGGTTATAGGGTTTAAATAAAACTATAGCATTAAGCAAAACTACAAAATTCCTTGTATAGCTCCTTTCAGTCTTTCCCCTGCCTCTTATACCCAGTGCAACTCTTTTGGCAGCAGCAAAAGCCAAACTCAGTTATAGAAAACTTTTAAAACATACTAACTCAAGTTCTATTCAGAATCCTTTCGAAACACAATGCACAAGGTATTGAATAACTGTCTCTAAATGACAGAACTTTGTTTGATAAGAAAGAAGAAGAAAAAAAATCAACAATAATTATGGGAATCTGAATGGATGATGACAGATAAGATGACCAGAATCTTTGCTCTTTTTCCTCACTGTGCTGGAGAGCTGTGCAGTGCTCTGCACCAACTGCATTAGTTGTGCCACCTAATGTTGTTCTTCACCAGCTTCTCCAATCCTTTATTCTCTGTTCTGTTCTTTCTCAAACAGGAGACCACAGTCAGAAATGTGACAAGATACTTAAATTCTTATTGATTTTCCATTGGTTTCAGTGCAAGCTGGACATACAGACAGAAATTAGATTTTCAAGTACCTTTTATGAATGTGGATCTTCCCATTATGCAAAGAGCAAGTTGAGGAGAACAGAAAATGGAAAGAAATAAAAAGGGTTTTTTTGCAACATGAACTTACTTTCTTAGTTGGTTTCCAGGTTATTTTGAAATGTATATTGAGGCATTTCAGTGTCTCCATAAGAAAATGTAATTCTGAGGGGCTAGTGCAAATTCTGTTGTTCCAGTCATGGATGGGAAAGGCAGTATAGGAAAAGCTGTGCCTCTCATAATTTAAATCTTAGTGTCAGGTTCCTTGGGCTTTAGGAGTGGCTGAGTTTAATCTTGAAATGGAAGGATCTAATGTTCTGTATGTAGATGTTATAGGCAATTTATAAAGATATATATTTTTAATTGATTGCCAGATTGGGGTTTTATAGAACAGTTTTGCCATTACTGTTCAGTGACGTTGAGTAATTGCATAAATTTGATTTCAGAAGGACAAAGTCTTCTTTTTCTTTTGATAACAGCATATTTAACAGGTGTATTGTAGCCTATTAATTCTTCCACAAAATATGCCTAATAGCTTTATCTAGTAGTTTTTCTGTCAAGCTGAAAATGAATGGCTAAAACTTGAAAGGGGTGAAGGAGAATGATCATAATTATGCAAATACAACTTTGCAATGAAAGGAGATTTTGGTCTCCAGTGGGATCTGACAGGAGTGTATGTAGCAAAGGTTTGTAGGACTGTGTAGATAAATTATGATGATATACAACCTTCAATATTTAAATCCGCACCTCATTCATCTTAACAAAATTCTTTGGATAGGAGAGTCTTTTCAGACCTTTAGAGTTCAGAAGGTTGAACATCTGCTTTAGCCAAGGTGTCCCACTAAACTAGAGATAGGTCAGTTTTCTGTGATGGACAGCAAACCAAAACTAGTATGGCTATTGCCACATCCAGCTGCCTGGGATGCCTCAGGTCTATTATTTTTGAATAATCTCTCTGTGAATCTATCTATGAATCTATCTATGAATCTATGCATTCATAGAGCAGCAGTTTACTTCATCATGGGTCTAATGAGATGTCTGAACTCTTGCTTCTTCGTCTGTAATAAAAACAATTAAATTTCATTGTCACAACATCTTCTTGCTTTGGGGTTAGTGTGTAACTATATTCTGTGTATGCAATATTATTGATGTTCACATTGATAATTCTATGTACCATGGTCTTGCTTGAAAAGACCATGTGTCATGATGTAGAAAGCATGGAAGGTTTTGGGTTTTCTATGCCATCATAAAATTAAAAATTATTGTGATCAATGAGGACAGATTTAAATTTTTAAGTTGTTGATACATATTAATGTATATTAAGGCAAAAAGTTCATTGGCCACTAAAGAGGAACAATCCAGTCTTTTGAGGAAGACTGACAGGAATGGTGCATCTAGAGAAGACTTAGTGAACTCAGTTTAAAGCTGTCAATGTATAAGATCCTCCCAGTGGACTTTATTAAACATTTTCACAGGATTCAAAGTCAGGATTAGCACTTTCACATTTTTTTTTGCAAAAAGAAAGCAGACGATCGGATTCCTTGGGCTGATCTGACAGCTTTGTAGTGTATCAGCAACAGAAACCAATAACAAAGCTTTTTTAACAGGCCTGTTAAACGTGTTTTGCAGCTGCCTTGCATCACTGGAGTGGTACAAAGCAGCCGGCACCCACTGGTGGATCCAGCTGGACATGCTTAGCAGTCTGCTGCCAGTGCTGGTCACAGCAAGAGGGGTGTGAATGGCCCCAGCATGAGCTGCATGAGTGATGTTTGGCAATGGTAGGGTGGGACTGCTGACATGGAAACCAGAAAGGTACCAAAAGGCAGAGAAAGCCTTTTCTGATGCTAGACTGCCTTACAGTAACCTTTCTTATGTCCAGTGTTTCTCTGCTTCACAGAGCCCTTTTCTAGGAACCCCTTTTCTAGGAACAATATTCTTTTGAGATGGAGTGTTTTTCAATAAAAGGAGAAAGCCTCCATCTCTAGTGCCTCTGCCTTCTTTTCATGGCTTCACTGGTTTGAAGAGGCTGATACAGCATCACTGTGGGCATCAGTCCTTACCAAAGCGCTGTTTAGTTCTTCTGTGGCATTTTCCTGACCTGAAATCACAGGCATGCCAAAGCTGTGTGTGACTTGTGGGCAAACCTGTGGATTTGACTTATGACAAGGACAGGTCACCTTGTATGCCTTCCCTGGAGATTTTTTTTTCCTGAAAATATTTATTTCCTAATATAAACCTATGGGGCCTGTGTTTTTGATTTTTTTTTGCAGTGCATGTGACCTCCTTACAGGCAGGGTTGGAGACAAAACCTTTAAGTTCATGATGCTGAACCTCTCTCATGCATTTTAAAAACTACTTTGTTATATTTAACATTTTGAATGTTAAATAATGCTTTCAATGGGCTTCCCCTGGGTGGAGGGTGCTGGCAGTTGGAGGCTGTGCCCCAGGCTGGAGGCTGGAAACACCTTTGAAAATCCTTTGCAGGAATGTCCTGTCCCAGAAAGTGCATTGGTTTGTTTACAAATGATGAATTACAATGAATTTAACATCCACAAAGACTGTCAGCCTTTGGCTATTTGCATGCTCAGTTGTGAGACAGCTAAAAAGTTACTCTGAAAATAAATTAAGTGTGTAAGCTGTAAGAAATCATCTTTTGGCTGAGAAGTGACTGCTTCAACTAAACTGAACTAAAATGGAGAGAGAAGGCACTGGGAATCTACCTGCGACCTTGTTTCTTGTCCTCTGAAGCTCCCATCCATCAAAGTGCATAACATCTTCCTGGCCTCCTTGCTAAGCTGGGACAACCAGGAAATGACAATGTTTAAAATTGCCTTCTCTCACCTCCAGTTTCTCAAGAAACAACCCTTCTTTTCAAGCAAAGAGCTATCCACAGCAAATACTGAACGAGCACATTCGTCACAGGGAGCCATTTGTCAGCTCCAGTTGGGATTACTGTATAATGCTCTTCCTGCTGGTGCACAATATGGCTTAGGCTACCCCATGCTCCAGTTCCCATAGTGATTGCTGGACTCCTGGTGACTGTTTAGTGTCCTGGTTCACTCTTCAGAGCCATCAGTGCAACAAACCTTGGTTATTTTAAAGGGTCTTTACCAGTACGAGTTTTTAACTGTCCTGACTGTCTTTACCAAGAAATAAGGACAAGGTCTATGAGTACCTGAATCAAAATCTTCTCTGCTTTGAAAAAAAAAAAAAAAAAAAGAAAAAAGAAAAAAGAAAGAAAAGAAAAGAAAAAGAACAAAAAAAGCTTTTAAAATTTTAGAACAGAATAGGTGAATTAAGCATCTTACTGTTCCCATTATATGACCACTTAATGGTCTTCTTTCTAACATGATGAGTGATGCTCTCAACCTCTAAGCACTGGCAGTGCTTTTTGCTTTTTAACACAAATCTACCTAAACAAGAGAAAAGAAAACATGGCAAGTAAAAAAAAAAAAAATAAAGGCGACACAAAANAAAAAAAAAAAAAAAAGCATACAAGGATACCCTTAACAGCATTTGGACAGTTGAAACAGAAACAAATGTTGAATAGTGCACAAAGTTACCTGGATCATTTGGACATAAATAACATAGATACAGAGTGCAAGATAATTAGACACAGTGATGATGGGTAGCACACAGTGCAATAGATGAAAAAATCTGGTATCTCTGTAGTGACTTCCCTGCAGTGGTCTCTCCTGACTGTTAGCATCTTTGTGTGGGTGTGTACATGGCTAAGAAAGGAAGAGAACAGAGTAAAGCGAGCGGCCAAATCTCTCACGTTAGAACAAGTTTGCTGACAAGGCACAGAAATGTGTGAAAAGCCCTGCAGCAAACACTGAGTGTGCTCTGTTTTCCACCAGAGGACAGCTGGCACAGATGGCCTGGTACCAGAGGAGTGCAAAGCTGATTTAAGCCATGCACGTTTCCCCTGTGAGTCTGCATGTACACATCATAGCTGTAAGCAAAGTTTTCTCCTGCCATCCCTGCCCAAATGGGTGGGACAAGGCAGATTGTGAGGAAAGGATTGGATTGCTGCCTAACGGGCTTTTTGACCTTCTTGGTTAATTATATCAGGTTTTGGAATGCAGTTTAATCTTGAAAAGTTGATCTGGGCTATCAGCATTTTAGAAGAGTTCTGCAATGCTGATAGCCCAGATCAACTCTTGATAGCCTAGATCAACTCTTGATAGCCCAGATCAACTTCTGCAGTGCTTTCTGGAACAGGTTGAAATGCAAATGATTTTGGTTACTATATATTTTGTCTAAAAATCCAAATGCAAAATAAATATTTCAGATGAAGGATCCCAGCTGAGTAAAGCTGGCAGCAGTCTGATTCGTCTGATTCTTCAAAGATTCTTCCAAAAGAAAAGGATTCTGTTTATTTCCCCTGTCCATAAATGTTGCAGAGTCTTTGTGTATTGAGATTCTCTGTAGAGACCACTAATTCTGAGAGGCCGTAATGAGAGGGAGCAGATTTCCTCATCCTATTTATGTGCAAAAGATAGATAATCAAAACAATTTTCTCTGTCTGTGGTTTTCTTGTAAGGACATGATTAGCTGACATAGTTTGTAGGGCAGAGTATCCTGTTCAGTTCTAACTTCACCTGAAAATGAACGACATGCCTGGTTCTTCGTGCTTTCTTGTTATTGTCCTTGCATATTTGGGGAATTTATCTTTTTTAAATGATTAGATGTAATGGAGAGTGGAAGGATGGATGGTAAGTGGTCAGAAGAGTGCTTCTGAGCGGGATCATTGACTCTGGTAACAGGCTTTCACATCCATGAGTTGAAAGGCTGATGATTTTTACAGGGGATAGTGATGGCCAGTGAAGCAATCCAGATTCCCATCATAAAATGCCATGATCTGTGTTTCTAGTTTTGTTTCATATGTTGCTTTCTACTGGACTCTGTATACCAAGAAATACGTATGGACAATTCTGACTCTAAGTATAAAATAGCTGAAATATCATTTTCTATCTACTCAAAACACAAGTGAACACAATAGCACTTAAACACAGTAGGTAACAGCTGATTTTTATCAAATAACCCTGTAGTATTGAACAGTCTGTTGCTGGAATGTACAGTGAACTCTAAAAAAATTGCAACCTTCATCTGAAATTAATATTTTTTTCCAAAATGCTGATGTGTAAAACAGATTATTTGGGATATATTTCCCAGATTTATTATCCAAGCCACAAAAGAAATTTTTTTCACATTTTGTTTGTTTACTTGTTTATTTTTTCCAAATATTTGTGCAATCAAAAGAGCAGAAAAGAGTCTTTCTGATCTTAATTCTCTGTTTATAGTGAGTCATGCACCACCTAGGAGAATCACAATTGTTTAGATGAAAAATTTGTGTAGAATGCACATCATGTATATATAATTAATTCAGTGCATCTCTCTCAATTAATTAAAATATTAATAATCTTATAATTATGTTCCTGTCTTTCTTTTTAAAGAACTCATGATTTTTTTCCTATTATTCCTAGCAGCCAAATCATACTGGAGTCACAATTTGCTTTACAAGTGTCCCTAAGTGAGTGAACTGGAGCAGCCTTTAAAGTGATTCATATCAAGTGTTTTGTGCTTTAATCAGCATTTTTGGTTCATTTCTCTGTAAGGTACCTCTAAGGTTATAAACCACTTGATATTTAAACAGCTAAGGATATATTTGCATATATTTTTGTGACAATTCCATCTGAAATTATGGTAAATATATTTTCCAGTGTAGGCAGAAGTAATATTTCATAAAAGTAGAGCCCTAGTCATACCTGAAATAATGCAGTTGTGTAATATTATTTTGAATAATGTATCTCTAGCACATGTATAGCTTTTACATTTTATAGTACAAGAGGAGTGTCTTAGCTGACTAGAGCAGGTATGTGACTGAAACACACAGGAGTGAAAATGGAGCAACTATTCTTCTTTCCTTGTAAAAAATTTAAACAAAAGGAAAATCATCCATCAGACTGCAGACTGAGAAGATGAGGCTATGTATTACCAAAATCACAGCAAGTTTTTTTCCCTGCTTCCTGGAATACATCTGTAGATGAAGTAGTTTATATCTTCATTTTGTGGCCCTAGAATTTTAAAAGAATCTGCAGGTTTTAATTTATAGTTCACCTCCCCTTACTAAATACAAAAGCCTTTATCTTACTTTTGTTCTCTGCTTCTAAAACTGTAAATTCATCTATGGATAAGAACTATCAGAAATATTCCTCTCACTGACTAATTCAGTCACTTTCAGCCAACATTCTTCCAATAAAAAGAGGGGTGTTTAAAGCAATGTTGGGGAAAAAAATGTAAAACTTGAATTATAGTAAGTGTTTGAATGTTCCAAGTGGAATCACTCTTGCCTAAGTGTAGACGTCTACATAGAAATGTTTGTTCTAAGCGGTCAGTGGAGAGTAATGAATATTTCTAGGGTATGTTTTATCTGGTTTAGATTTCTCAGGGTCTTCCCATGCAATGAATTTCAATCTGAATGTTGTTTCATGCTAAAAAGGAGTCTGACCTACAGGTTTGGAAGTGAATGAACGCCAGACAGTTGCATTGAATACATTTACATTTGGGGATGGAAGTTCCCCTCTACCTCGAATATTTTACTTCCATTTTGAATTCCCATCCTGTTACATTCTTCTGTGTTATATTGCACAAACTATGACTTTAATCAAACCAAGTAGTGGGAATACTTGTCATGTTTTAGGCGAGGCTGAACAGGTAGCTAAAATATCAGAGTTGATTGTCCAGAGTGGAATGCAGCCTTTTAAAAAATACTGCCATTGAAAAGATATTTTCTCAAGGAGATTTTTTTTCAGAAATATAGCTATGTTTGTAAAATTGGCATTTAAACATCTGGGAAGCAAAAAGTAAGGCTTTGGTTGTTTATACCCATGGGCTATTAACCTTGGACTCAATAACGCTGATTTCTCACAGGGTCTGCAAAACAAACTCAGCCTTTAGACTGCAACATAATAACTGACTTCTGAAGAGTGGTAGATGTGAGCATTTTTATGTAGAACCTTCCCTTAACTGTGGCATCGGTTGAGATATTCATATTAGCTTCATTAAGCTTGGCAGACACTGCTGACTGCAACAATTTAATGAGCCAATGAGTATTTAATTGTGGTCTACTGTCAAAGCATGTGTGATGAAGTCCACAAAAATTAATGGCCATAGACAATCTCTGAATCAGTGCAATAGAGAATATCTGTGATAAGCAGAATATTAGAGACTAATGTCAAAACTTTGGTAAGGCAAAATATGGCAAAACCTGACTATGTTTTAGATGGGTCTGAAATTAAAACTTTTTATGCATTCCATCTCACATAAACAACACATTCTTTTAATGTCTCTGCCATATTTCAAAATGAAATGTTCAGGGAAAATGTTGTGTAGATGCCTCACTGAATGTTATCAGATTGTGATAACACTGAATCCTATGGAAACTATTCTTACATTGTTGTAACATGTCTGGTATGTAAAAGCACTGAGCTGTCTCTTGTCAAGGAGAAATATATTATTCTTGGAGAAGTATTCCTCAAAGTTTTGGTTTCTCAGGAAAATGAGAAAATTTCTGTCCAACTAATTAGAAGAGCTGTTTCATTTTTTTATACTTTCTTACTTGTAGTAGGTAGAGTTTCCTCAGCAGAAAGAAAGATGGATGTGCTAGGTAAGTGTGAGAAATGAAGTGCATATGGAATAAAAAGCAGAAAGGCAAAAATCAAAATGTTAAACAATCCATCTAGAAAATGAAGAGACAAAAAATATTTCATCAAATATGAGAGAACAAGTAACAAATGTGAGCAAACTGGAAAAAAAGTTAAGTGAAAAATTACATGACATAAAAATTTATTGACCAAGCTAAAATGTCTGAGATTACACGAGAAACAAGTTCATAATGGGCTGAAGCACAGGTTTACAACACTAACCAATCAATAGATTTCTTGTTCATATTCTTGAATGTGAAACTGATGTCCAGTTTAATGTTAAATTATTTCAAGTTGTTTCACTAATTGAGATGTTGCTCTGATAATGCTTCCACAATTGAAGTTTAATATACAGATTTCCCCAGGATGGTGATTTACTTGATTAAATTGAAGATAACACCAGAAAAAAGTTATTAAGTAACAATTTATAAAAAGGTAGCTTGAGCTGACCAGAATAAATCTGATTGTGTATGTTTTTCTTAAACCCAAGTGTCTGTATTTTCTGTCACTAATGAATTCTGGTTTTGGAACAAAAGTACTGCTTTTTTTATTGGGCAATAAATAATGAATGCTCTTGCAGGGAGAAGCCAAGTGATCTTCTTGATTTTAAGTCAGTGGTGAGATTCAATTGTTGGAACAGTGTGGATTAATGTAAAAAAGTTCAGAAAATGCAACACATGGATGACAATGAAATGGAATTATTGCAATGCAATTATGTTGTCCAAATGTAACCAAGTCTTACTGACCTTCTTTTTCAGTGCCTGTATATAAAATACCACAGAATAACAGCATGATTTTTGTTGTAAGAGTCCCCTCAGTGACTTGAAGTTCAATCATGTCTCAAAGTATGGCTAACTTTAAATCCAGGTCAGGATGTTCAATCCAGTGGTGGTTTGAAAATCTCCATGGATGGCAGTTCCATGGCCCGGCTGATCATCCTGTTCCAGAGTCTTAGCCATTCCTATGTAAATGAATATTTTCCAATGTGCAGTCAGAGTCTCCCTTGTTTCAGATTCTAACCATTGCCTCTTGTCCTTTAGCTGTACACCATAGTGGAATTCTATGTGTCTTCTCTGTAACACACTTCCATGTTGTATATGACTGCAACTAGATTTGTCTTTCACCCTTCTCTTCTCCAGGTTTAACTAAATCTGATCTTATTAACTGTTGCAGAAATTTTGATCTACAGGAAATTATATGGAGTTTAGTTTTGTATTAATCACCCCTCAGAAAAATCTCTGCAGTGATCATCTCAGTTCATGGAAGTGTAGACATGCAGTAGACATCCTCTTTTGGCCCCACCCCTGTGCATCTGCATTTGCCCCATAACACAGTTGTGCTTGGTTGCTTCATTCCAGGAATTCATTCTAGGTCATTCATCAAGTGTTCTTGTGAAGGACAATTTCTGATGTGTGTGTGAGAGATACAATCTCTTTAATTGCAGAGGCTGCTGAAGGACTCCTCTTTAAGCACACATTACATTCACTTATAGGTTATTAACTGTGAGAAAATGCAGCTGTATCGTTGCATCACAGAGCAGTAATCTAGGTTGGAAAGGACCTCTGGAGCCATCCAGTGCCTGGTATAACAGAGGCCACACCAGCCTGTTAAAACTAGGCTTGATGAAGGCAGGTTGGCTTTTCCCAAGAGCTTTGAGACAAGAGCACTCAGGAGAGTCCAGGTCTGTCTCTTCTTGATTCCAGGGTGGCTTTGACCCACAAATCTCCCTGCAGACAGGTCTACACTGACCAGGCTACGGGAAATAGGGCTATCTCTTGTGTTGAAACTGTGCTGCTGGCAAAAAGAATCAAGCTAAATATTTTGTACAAATGGATTAACAGCTCCAGGAAATGCTGCCAGGTATTGCAAAGTCAGTGTTTCTTCTTAAATGCCCTAAATGGGCAATTGCATGGCTTTGGCCTCCTGTTTTGCTGAACAGTTCTCCTACTTAGTTTGGGAGCAAGTGCAGACCAGGAACCTTTTTCAGCTGTCAGTTTGTGTGGGGCCATCTCATTTTAGAAGTTAGAAAAGTTTAGAGGAGTAGATGTGTTGTTCTGTGCCACAGGACCTCAGGGCTGGACAATGGCCGTGAACACATCATGTTTGCCTGCATACTGTCTTGGAGAAAGATGAGGTGCATGAGAGGAAGCATGATTCACTCCTAGGGCTCACTTTTAGGATTGTTCTGGACTCTTGCCACTCTTCCTCCTGAGTGGTTCCTACATTTTACATTACATTGTTGGCTGTTCAATTGTAGCAGTAGAAGCTATCACCACGCACACAGTTGAATGCCATAAACTCTGGGTTACAAAGTCAAACATTTTCCATTGCCATTGCTTGTTCTGTCTCTGATTCTGTAAAATTTAAGTTCATCCACAAAAGGGTTCCCATTCATAAATGCTTAGAATTGACAGTGTTTTCCTGGTAAGAAGTAATTGCCTTCTCTCTTTAGGCAGAGAAGCTTATCGAACCCTTGCTTCCCCACTGCCAAGATGAGCACAAGTAGGAGTTTATATGAAAGCAACAAATGGCATATCCTTGTCGTTGGCATTTTAAAGGAAAGCACAGGACACTCAACTTGGGGGAGAAGATGTGCTGGAAATGCCAGCCAGATCACTTATCAAATGGACTTAAATAGGGAGCTGTCCAAACCAGGTGTAGATAATGAATTCAGCTGCTGCTCAGCTCTGCAGGCTTGCTGGTCTGCAAAGTTGCAAGTTCAGGGGGATGGCTAAGTGTCTACCAGTTGGATGTGGAATTGTTGTTTGTTTGGGCACAGACACTTATGCAGACATGTCTCTGGTTCGCTGTTTTTAAGTCTTTCCCCAAACCATTCATGCCAAAAAAGCGCACATTTGTACTTTCTGTGTTCAGGATGGTTGTGTGTCTGGCATGGTGTCTGGCTCGTGCATGACACAGCCTGCAGTGTCTAATCTTGTGGCTGGAGGACTGTATGGCAATTCTGTAAGCCATGAAGCTAGCCAGGATTTGGAACTTAGGGTTCCTGAAAGGTAGGGTGGCTATATCTTCATGTGTATCTAATAACCAACAAAATAGATTTTATTTTAAAGCATTTGTTTTGGCCCTTGCAAATGGGAATGGTTGCCTAACTCTTTAAGGATTTTACCTTTCCAAATCTTGCCTGCACTCCCAAATACATGTGAAAGAACAAACAGAGCCTTCTAAACATGGCAATCGGCCATTACCTGCTGCTGAGAGCCCCTGTGACAAAAGCAGTGCCAAGTCCTGAGCTGTGAAGCAGGTCAGCTCAGTAGCAGCCATTACCTGCAGCTGTTTGTTGATTTGTTGAATCTAATGTGATAATGAGAAATACATTGGTCTTGACATTAAATACTTGTGCAGACTTCCAGAGAGAGGCTGTTTAAGAAGTTTTGGGTTCAGAAAACAGAGATGAGGGGTGGAAGATTGTGTTCTCAGTCATCATGGCAAACTTTGGTGAAATGTAAGGAAAGGACAAGGTAATGGTTGGGTTACAGATGATAATAAGTCTATTTGGTATTAGTGAGCTTAACAGGCCAAGAAAATTAATATTTTCATTTGAAAGAGTGATATGACTTCAGGAGTGTCGAAAAGTATCACTCTTTGGCATGCAGGCCAAGTTGTGCTGTTGGAACAGTTTTTGTAATCTGGATCTAGCACTCCCTCCTTGGGAACATGTGAAGTGTGATGGGATCTGTTTGAGACCTTTTGATTTAAACTACCATCCAATTAACTAAGATAAAATGATAGAACAATATTGATGATCATTTTGGTTTTTTTACCAGCAGAACATTTTTTTCCTGAATTTTGTATTTCTTGAATTCACACTCCTGTGGAGTTAAATTTTCTTTTTGAATTAATAAAATAATTTAAGTAAATTCTGTAAGTGAAGGGTAATAACAACAAAAATGATACTTTTGGGCAGAAAGCTCTCATTTTTTATAGAATAATTAAAGCGTAGCATCAAATCTTCATATATAAATACATGTATTAACACTTTCTGTCTACTGTAAAAGAAACTAGAAACTACAGTAATTTTCCAAGCTTCATTTTTAATGTTATTAAAGTCAAGCAGAACCAGCTGGTACTGCACTATTTCTGCTTTTCAGGATGGTGAAAATCTTTGAAAATATTTGTTGTGAGATTTCCAAAGATCGTGCCACAAAAAGCAAGAAATCTTATAAGATTTAGTAAAGAGGTTTGGAACATAGATATTATAGACTGGATTCATTCTCATCCACAGAAAATTGCATACATAAGTAGGATTAACACACACTTATCTCTGAACACACTCCTACTGGCTGAAACCTACTTCTGATAAAACTTCTAACGGGAAGATTTTTAGCATTGACATGCTAAAACTTTTGATAATACTTTTTCACTAGATCCCATATACACCTCCTTTTAGTCTCTTTATTGTGCACCTAATAGCTTTATTTTTCAGAAGTTCTATTTCTTTGTCCAAAAGCCACAGCTGCAACTTGTTAACAACATCTTGGAAAGACATGGTTGCTAAACACTACTTAGTCTGTCTAGTCTAGCCTCATCATATTGAATTTAATTAATTTGGGTTAATATTGAGTAATTAAGCAAGAATTCAAATGATTTAAATTTTTGTGCATTTTATGGATGCTCTATGAATTTAAAAAGCTATTATAAATACTCCATTTACTGTAGACACTAGATTTTAGATGTTGTGTAGCTGGATTATTAGTAACAATAACATAATTTTTACTATGTCTTTTCTGGAGGTGTTCATTGTATGCTGTTTGCAAGTAGAATAAGAAATGCAGCAGTTTCATCTACAGCCCTTTAAAATCTCTTGGACTCAGGATGTTGCTAACAAGCTGCAATTCTGTCTGGTGGAAATAAAAAAAACATGTTTGATATTTGGTGTGAGAGGGAATCCAAAGCTAAAAGGTAATTTATTGGCTTCTGTTCACATAAGTTCATACTCTGGCATTTCTGAATTGCTTGGGATTTAAACAAATCTCCACACGCAAACTAAAATTCCATTGGATCCATTAAGTTGTTTTTAAAATGTGTTTTCAAGTCCTTGAAGATTTTGATCTGCATTCATGTAAAATTTGAGCCAACTTTGACATGTGGATTCCAAACCCTTGGGTGAACATGAGCTTACATTCTGGAATCTGGTAGCAGAGTTGCAGCACTATAAAAACTTGCTTGGGACTCTTTCACAACAGGTGAAGTTAAGCATGGCTTGAGGCCAAGACACATTGCAGTTGATTTCATCAACAAATTCTTCTGAGCTTAAGTTTTTTATTTTTAAATTTTACTGTTTAGGGGAGAGCACTAAAACATTGGACAAAATGGGTTGTCTCAAAAATAGACAAACTTACCAATTGTCTGAAAGAGGAATTGAAGAGTCAGTGTTTGATCTTCTGCACTTTGGGACTGGATACTTTTGTTCATATGCACTGATTGCTCCCAGTAGACAAGAGAAAAATGACATCACAGAAAAATAAAAGGGAGATTTAAAGAAAGTGTGAAGGAAAGAAGTTTTTTAACTGTACTGTAGCTATTCAGTCTACCTCCAAGCCCTGTTAATTTGCCCTAAATCAAGCACTAAACATATGGTATGCACAGATGGTTCATGCAGCTGCTCAGGCCTAGAATCCAGGTGGGTGTTTCTCTGCAGTTTTGTCATATTTTCTTTCAAAATTGTGTTCCAGTTTTTAACGAGGAAGTTTATGAGAATGCAGCAGTAAAAAATGTCTCAGGTTAAGAATGCTGTGAATAGACTGTATCCTCATTTGTGCTAACTTGCATTATGCCCTGGTGTCAGGCCCTGGACATGAAATAGGGACCCTCAGGGCACTTTTCTCAGTGGTTATCTCAACATTTGCTTAATATATATCCTATATATCCATCTGTATCTTATCTATC
This sequence comes from Turdus rufiventris, assembly GCA_013186435.1. Taxonomy (NCBI): domain Eukaryota; kingdom Metazoa; phylum Chordata; class Aves; order Passeriformes; family Turdidae; genus Turdus; species Turdus rufiventris. The sequence continues at coordinate 2,605,239 of PYHW01009744.1, read as the reverse complement.
TATATATCTATCTATATCATCTATCTATATCTATCTATATCTATCTATATCTATATCTATATCTATATCTATATCTATATCTATATCTATAT
>PYHW01009744.1:2594250-2605097 GCA_013186435.1 Turdus rufiventris | reverse complement strand
TATATCTATATCTATCTAATCTCTATCTATCTATCAGTACATGGGTGTTGAGATTCCTGTACCAGCTCACCAGAACACAAGAAAAAACACCAGATTTATTTCCCCAGAGATGATAACAGGGAGGAAGGACACCCAATAGAGCAGGTGGCCAGTGGGAGTTATTGGAATCAGATAAAAGTTATTTAGAAAGTTTATAAATGCTAAGTGTTCATACCAAGACTATGTGATACTTCAGAGTGGTGTTTTTTTCCCTTTGTAGAGCAACAGAATGAATCAAATATGTCCTAAGAAACACAGGATGACACTGGATTGTCTTGCCAGTTCTGTTTTATTCTCCACCAGTAAGTTACTCAATAGAAATTGTGAATGTTAGGAGAATTTAGTACTGATACTTCCTGCATCAACAGCCTAACTTGTTTCTTGTCTTCCCTTTCACATTTAGAAATCTATCAGATCTGCAATTGTTCTCTCTCTAGATCCTTGTCTCTTTCTTATTGCTCTGCTATTTTATTACCCTTCCTTGGGTTAAGTGAAAGTGCTGTGCTGCCTGGAACCAAGGTGCTCTGCTTAGAGTGGATTGCACTAGACCTGACTGGAGGGATCTAGCATCCCAGTTCACTGAGACACTGTGGTTTGAGAGAGGTGGCTGGCTAAAGACTTCAGAAACACAATTAGATTAAATATAATTTCTCATATTTTCATTATTGAAATAAAGTTTCAGGTTTTACAGACCAAGTTTTGTTCTAAAGACTAAAGAATTGAAGTTCAAAAATTGCAGTCTTCAGGATTCTCATCAATCAGCTGCCTAATTCTAGAGCTGTCTGAATAACATACAAAGTCACGAGTAAAAACATGTAATTCAACTAATATTCACCCTGTTCTCTGGACTTGAGAATCTTGATCAAAGGAAGGTTTCTTCCAGAAGTTCAAACAATGATGAGCCAAGCAGACTTGATCTAATAATTTGGTGAAATAAAAGGGATCATTCTGCTTCTCCTTCCCTGACCTGCTCTGTTTGCACCCTCCAAACTGTACCTTGCACTGCTTTTGGAGTTTGTCAAAGCATTGATTCATTTAACAGAATTTGGGCAGATAACTAACCTAGCAATAAAAAGAGTATTTTCCTGATTTCAGCTGATCACTGGGGAACTGTATAATTGTCAGAATTGGAAGAAGGGAGAGGAGAAGAGGAACGAGAGGAGGGTTAGGATCATCATTCACAGGAGCATTTGCCAAGTAAATCTGAAGTTGGTTCAGCTGCCTCATTAAAGCTCATTTTACAGAGATGATGGATGGCATGAGGACCTGTGCCTTGGTAAAGCACAAGTTAGCCTGTTAGGGAACTTGGATTACTTCACACTTTGTTTTTCAAGATTTAATTGAGGTCCTTTTCTTCCTCTACTCATCGATTCTAAATAGGACTGTGAATTTTAGCATTTAAGGCACTGCTAGGCAATATGTTGCTCAACTTTGCAGTTCTCAATCCCATGCCAGATCTATGCCCACCTTTACTGTGGGGGTTGACATTGGAATTATCTTTGGTCTTTTCTGAGTCAAAATTCATGTAGATTAAAATTCAATCCATGCTTTTCCTGTAGAAAAAAGACAGAAAAAGCAGAGAGGAGATTGCCTGGTATAAATAAATAAAACAAATTAGCTAAAAACAATGAAGTTATTCACCAGCTGATGATCTTGTCTGATTTATTTCATTTTTGGCTCAAACAATTCTGATTAGGATTTTTATTTACCTGTGTTTAAACAGGCTTATCTCCACTGCAATTTTAAACATTTTTTTATATTGAGATGTACAGGAGGACATCTAGATCTGGGCTTTTTAAAATTTAATATTAGTCCTTTTAGATGAAATTGCTTCAAGATATGGTTCCTTTCTGCTCTTCGGTAAAATTTCATTAAATAGCTCAATCTAAAATATTTGATGGATTTATCTCAGAGTAAATGTTTTTATTATCCCCTTCAAAAATAAAACATTTCTCTCAGAAAAAGATGGAAAGATTGCTTTCTACTGATATGACCACAGTGCAATAATAATTGAGGTGACTCCTAGATTCTTTGTCAGGAATGGCGTTTTTCTACCTGGAAGTTTTCATACGAATACATTGTCACTGCTGAAGCAGAAACCCTCCCCAGTCTAACCCAGCTCATCAGGAACCATAGGAACTGACAATTTAGGAAATCTAAACCTGGGTTTGTTGGTTATAAAAGAAGTAAAAGATACAGGGGGGGCACTTTAGGTGAGATGTTTTGCTGCAGAATAATAAAATCTAGATTCTGTTGAGCATTAAGATTTTAAGTGGTCTTGTTAAATTAGAAAACAGAAGATTTATTTATTTGTACAATAATGTTATAATGTGCCTCAAGTAAATATTGTCCTTTTTGGTTTACTTCTATTGAAACCACCTCAAAAATATTTTAAAGTTGAATTGTAAGTTTTTCATGAATTTGTGTTTGAAAATGTGAGTCAGGCTGGTATCTGCTGTTTGTAGAAGAAATTAGGATTGTGCATGTATTAAGAATTTATTTATCCATGGTAAGCTGAAAGGATACTAAAGTTATTTAGAACCTTATAACCCAAAAATTATTTTTTATTCTTGCTTGCTCAATTTCTAATTAATATTTTAGGATTATTAAAGAAGTAACTTTCAGTACAATGGCTATACACACTTTTATGCCTAACACTGCATCTGAGATACGTTCAGATTTTTTCATCTTTGTACAGATTTGAGAAGAATAGCCCATAAGTATTAGTTCAAAGGATCACAAATATGTCCATGTGATAGTGCTTTAAGTGTATGTTGATGAAGCACCTTTGCATACTGAATTTCATGGCAAAATATCTCAAAACATACCAATACTGAACATGAAATAAAAGTTTTCATCTCAAAAGTAAGTTCAATTCTTTTTGAACTTTTGCAAGAACTTGGCTGACTTCTCCTCATTATATTTGCCTTTCTATATATCTGCTTTTGGACTATTTCCAAACAACTAGAAGCATAAAATACAATACCTTCTCTCCTGAGATTTTCAGTCCAAGTTTTCTCACTTCAGAGTGCAACAGAGCTCTGACTTGATTTTTAAGATGAATAATAGTTTAGATGAGAAAAAATGTTCTTGTGTGCCTATACAAACCAAATTTTAGCTTAGTTTAGGACACTAAATGCGTTTATTCATCCAGAGTATGGGCAGAATATAAAGTGGTGATTGTACAAAAGCTTCAGGAATCAGTGATTCTAGGCACACCAGTGGATTTAGACTAGGTTTTTAATCTCTCAGCCTCTCATTTAACAATAAAGCACAAAGAAACAATTATATATTAATTTTTAATTTTCTGTATGCTATTTAGTTACACTTTATATGTTAATGGTGGTTTCAAAGCACTATGAAAAGACGCAGATCTTTTGGATTTATTCCCCAGAAATCAGTTATTGTGCTGAGGTGGCAGTGAATGGCTCAGCATTTTGTTTTTTATGGTCAGTGAATGAAGCCTGATGAAACTTTGCAAATAGGAGTCCATGGCAAGAGGGTGCAGAGGGAAAGTCAGGATTAGCGCCAAAGCTTGGATGCTGCCATACGCTTGCATAAAAGCAATGCTTCCAAGTGCTGCTGTTGGGTACAAAGGAATTGCTAATCCCACCTGAAGTTCATCCAGAACCTTGCATTAGAATAACAAAGTAACCTTCTAGTAAAATTGCTAATCACCTTTGGGACAACAAAATGTAAACAAAGAAATGATCTTAAAAATCGTGATTGAAGCCCATAGCATTTTAATGACTTGGCAACTATCACTGTATAGCTTTACAAACAAACAGAAACCAATACCAATTTGTCTCCTGGGCAGGAAGCAATTGTGTTATGACTCAGATTAAGTCCTTTGCTTTTAATACAAATCTCAAGACTGCATAATAAGGTATACTTAGAATCATAGTTTAAGTTGGAAAAGGCCTCTTAGATCATATAGTCCAACTAATAAGCCAGGACTGCCAAGTCCATCAATAAACCAAGTCCCTAAGTGCAGGGGTGGTGATAACCATTTCCCTGGCAGCCTGTTTAAATGCCTGATAGCCCTTTCCATGAAGAGATTTTTCCTAATATCCAATATAACTCAAACTGCAGTGCAGCTGCAGTGGAGCAATTTTTTGACTCACTTTTCTGTAGAGTTAGTGAGCAGGCAGGATATCCTCCATGCAGAAAACCATTATGTTTTCTACCTCACTAGCTGCTTCAGACCCTCTGATGTCTGAAAAAGTATTAGAAAATGAGTGGAGACTTATTAAACAGGAAACATACTGGAGTGAAAAATAATATTGCTGAGTTCCCTATTTCTGCCATGAGAGAGACATGAATTGAATGGTTGCATAAAATTTGAGGTTGCCTCCTATAAAATACACATAAGCAAATAAAAATACTTTCAGGTTATTGCATGTGTGTTGATTTCCCCAGTGGAATTAATTTTAGATCCTGTGACTGGAGGAAGAGACAAAGAATTCCAGCTGAATGCAGAAGGAAGATGCCTGGCATCAAATGCCAAATTCCTCATCCTGGCTTTGAAACAGACATGCCTTGCTCCAAGGAAGGAATTGGAGCATCATAGGTTTCTAATAGCATAGGAAATGATACTGGGGAAAGAGGGAAGTGAAAACACAGAAATGCTGGGTGAGTGTGTGTGCTAAAAGTGAAGAAAATAATTCTCTGGAGATACGTCCTTTGGCAAATTTGTATGGCAGTAAATATGAATGAGCCAACAGTACTTTCCAGAAATGTAATAGAGACCTTCAGGTATTACACAAAATACTGAATGTTTCTCTCTTGTACCATCTTTCAAGCCTTTCATAAAATTCCTTAATGACAACATCAGACCAAGACCTAGCAAGTTAATGGGGTTAAGGCATGCTTATTTCTCACCATGGGTAAAGAAATAGCTGGCATGATGTCTGGCCACTCTGATTCCATCGCTCAGCAAGCCAGCACACACTGGCTTCCTTGAAGGCAGCTCTTAGCAGAAATTCAGAGCAGGTCTTAGACCTGTGCTGCAGTTTCTTAGTGAGAACTTTTGACCATTTTAGTCTACCAGCTACCTGATTTTTGAACACACAAATTCTAGTAAAATTATGTAGAAATGTGTGGGCTACAAAGATCCATGTACATATGCACGTGCAGCTGTAACATGCAGTATACACAGAGTTGATGTCCTTTCCTCCAGTAATCTAGAGAATGTCTCTGTAAAAGGATAGCTATTTCAAATTTGTGCTCATGGTGAGATTTGGAAGGCAGGAAAACCAGTGGAGGATGTCCTGCATACAGTATTTGGGCTCTGCTGCATTGAAATCCTAAGCATAACATGAGTAATTAGTTATTATTAAACTCCTGTACAGTCTAATGGTCAGGTTTGGAACAGAAGAATACAAGGCAGGAAACTGCTGCTCTTGGGAGGGGAAAACTGCAATAGAGCAGCAGTCAGCCTTCATTTTTCAGAATGCTTTAGAGAGCAATGTTTAAAGAATGTTTGGCATAAGGGACTTTTGAAAAATTGCTCTTAAAATTATGTCATAAATGTTTTCAATGCATGAAATAAGATGGAAGTCTGTGACCTACTTCCTGAAGTAGTTTGTATGTAATTTACAGTTAGGACATGCAAGTTACAGGCAGAACTACAGGATTTTTGATTTTCATCATTAGGTGTTGTAAAATTTCTGCAGGAGACACTTTCATCCTCAGGGAGGTAGGAGTATAGACACTGTCATATGAGCATGGTTGCATTTCTGGGTGAGAGGTGTAGGGGTTGCTCATGTAAGTTTGGTGGTGTAAAGGAGAACAACGATTTAATGCAGGCATGAGAACCTACTTTCACCCTACTTTCAATGGATGAATTGAAACTCTTTCAAAAAGTAATTTAACTCTCATATGAGCTGAATCATCTCCATGTTCCCATGATGTCCAGATGTGCTAGATCTCTAACAGAGCCACTACAGGTAAATGCCTAAAACTACATGGATTATGTCCAGGCCCTCTTCACAGTAAGGTCCAGCCCCAGCATTTCTATGTAGGTTTGCTAACAGTTTGGCTAACATTCTAGTAACTAGTTCCTGCTTATTATGGACCACCTTCCCAGAATACTGAAAGACACAGATATTGGATAAATATTTGACACAGAAGGTAAATGGCACAGAGTCCCCTTAGAATATGCAAAAATTTGACTTCTATTACACTCATCTGCGACAACTGACATCAACTATCTGTTCCTTGAAACCCCAGTGATTCTTTTCTTTTATGTTAGATTTTCAAGGATTGCTACAAAAGCCAAATTTTTATAAACTGTCTTACATTAAAAGGAAATCTAGAGTTTAGACATTTGCTATGTCGTCAGTGTTATGCACTGTGGAATTCACAGCCCATCTCCACCTGTCTCAGCTGCTTGCACATGCAGCAGTTGTAGATGTGGCCTTATGTGGGACAAGTTCTCTGTTCTTTGAGAGGAGGAAGCAGTTAGTTTCATTTTATTTAAGCTAGTGATCTCATAAAGCCTTTCCTCTTGATGAAATGACTGATAGATTAATAGAATTTTATTTTTAATAAAGTTACTGTTTAATAACGTCAGTTTAATCTGGAATCATACCCACATGAAGTAGGTAAACTAGAATAGTTAAGGCAAAGGAGGAGAATACATTATTCTGTTAAACTGTGCTGTCATTATGTCAATCAATTTCCCTAAGCTGACATGTTCTAATGGCCTGATTCTATGTGACTGGAAATGTATCCTTCAAATCTTATTCTCAGCAGTTCATATTAATTTATTTTTAAAAATTGCTTTGATATTTATTTGCTTCATTGCTTGCAAGATGATAGAGATTTCTGGACATGGGTGATAATATTCTGTGCTTGCACCTCTAATTTATGTGTTGTGCTCTCAAAGGAAAGTTTGCGAGATAATAAAATCTGCAGAAAAATTGCTCTATCCAGACCTAAATTTTTTAAACTGAACTTCGTAAAGTTATGAACCTTTCTAGATGTGCCATGATAAAGGAATAGAAAGCATATTCTTGAAACAGAATGCATTTCAGTGACAGGTGTGTTGACAGTGATTTACAGATTCCTTTAGAACGGCAGGAAAAGTCTTTATTTTCCTGGTTTAATTAGATGAGCACGTGTCCCATTTTTTCTGATTGCTGCTGGGACTTTTCCATTAAGAATGCAGACAAGCATCTGCCTTCTAGGGCCTTATTAACCACAATCCCAGATGACATGTTGGTGGGAAGGCAGTGTGTCCTCAGATTTATTGGATCTGCCAGCTCCTGCTTGGTGGCTCTTGTATCAGATAGAGGAGACCAGAGGCGCTGAGATGTTGGTGTTTGAAGCCACCCTTTTTCTGCCTTGGAAACTGATGTCACGTTACTTGGGAGATGTAATTCCCTTTTCCCAAATGGCTAGGACTTAAAACCTTCTGTCAAATGCAGCTGGAATTGCCCAACATTTCAAAAGCTGTGGGTGGAAGATGAAACAAGTGGGGTCTGACAGATGGGCAGAGTGAGTGACCACTGACCACATACAGACTCTGTGCTCCTTTTTCACCTGAAAGCTGCATAAGTGACTTTCCTCACCAGTTAGGGATGAAGGAAGAGGCTCTTGGCAGGGTTAGAGTGACCCCATGGTACCTCCTGCCTCCTCCAGCAGTTGGCACAAAGTGCTTTTAGCCCTGAGAGAAGAGAGGCATAAAATGTTAAACTTTACAAGGACAGAAGTTCTCACGCAACTTTTTCCCCCCTTGTGTTTTTCCTTAAAATTAATTACTGGCACTGTAAATGCCCCTTTTGTTCATGTTTTTCTTCTGCTTGTCTCTGGATCTTGGCTAACAAACCCTTGTCTTCTCAGCAAAAGTCTTCTCAAACACCTCAGAGATGGATTTTCACACTTGTTTCTCATCTCTGGAGTATTGGCTCAGCATCCATGAAAAAATAATTATAGTAAAGTTAATTGGGTTACTATAGATTTTTATGGTATAGAAAATATAGTCACCTTTTATTTCCCAGATTTCACTTTTTCATAATCTGGGGGGAATGATGAACCTTAGTCACTGATCCAGAGCACATTCATTCTGTCTCTGGCCTTGCTTGTGTTAGATAGATTTTCTGAAAAGAAATATTAGTTTGTTGTCAACACGGTCAAGTCAGTGAAAAGTGGGAACAAGATGTGAAAAAAAGCCAGAATCAGGTAAAAAAAAAAACCCTAAAAACCCTTTAAGTGACACAGGGGTCAGTAGTAAAAGCTTTGTTTGTTACTGTGCCTGCCAAGGCACCTCAGTAAGTGGCTGTGGTGCCCTAGCTCCTGGTAGTTGGATAGCTTGTAGAAAGAAGCTGTTTGGGATTATAATGAGAACATGTTTGTTCAGGGGTTTTTAGTGTTTTTTCTCCTTTTACATTAGTCGACTTTATTGGTCCCTCTTCTCTGCCCAGTAATCTGAGGTTATTTTTCCTGAACTCCTGAGTCTGTGATGTCTGGAGTATCCTCAGTTTCTATAGAATCTGAAGGGAACTGAAAGGCTATCTAGGCCAACAGCTATACCATGTGTTTATACCCTGTATTTCCTTTTTCCCTCACCCAAGAGCAGTGAAGAAATCATGCAGCGTGGCTGTGTGTTTGGTGCTGCAGGCAATAGCAGCAAAAGGTTCTGCAAGCATAAGAGTAAATATGATAGCTTCTGGGCATGTTCCAAGACTGAAAAAACCCCCCTTCTGCATCTCCTCAATCTCCTTCTGTTTGTAGACATGAACACTGTCAACAGCATTTGCTTCACTCAGGGGAGCATATGCATTGCAATATGGCCTTTAATTACTCAGTTGTAAACTATTCCTCAAGTAATATGGAATTGTATCCATATTGCTCTGTAACCTCAGATCACTGCTGCTCTGCATGGGCCCCTTGTGTGAGAAGTACGTGGAATGGCACAGTAATATGTTATAAAATATTTACACATTTTAATGCTGTCTGTAGACTGCGTTAATTTGGAGTTTTAGAAAAGCTCAGTCTTGTGAGGCTGCAGTTTGCAGTGTACCTACACTCAGCACAGCTTTGGTGAGTGTGCTGGCCTTGGAGGACAGATCCTCACTGAACTCTCAAGCTACAGCTGGTGGTGTGTGACCTCAGAAAGGTTCTGGGGAGCAGTTATGAATGTGAATACAATTTTCAATTATGATGAATATTCACATCATTGTGGGTTTATGCTGGAAAACTGCAAATGTTTGCCTGACTTCTGGACTTCCTAATAATTGAAGTTTCCATTAGTCCATCAGTTATATTTGAAACACAGGCCTTAATTCTTCCACCTCGACATGTACTTATGTAGAATTCTGCAGGGCTTAAATCTTACACTGCAATAGCCTGTGGTGGTTTTTTTCCTTTTTTTCCTTTCTTTTCTTTTACTTTCTTTTTAAATGCCTGCTCTGTAAGTCAAGAATGTACACATTTAAATTTTTCAGAATCAAATGCATGACCTAACATTTCATGCAGTGTGTCAAGAAATTGCAGAGCGTGATTTTAAGGATGAAAATGGATATTGGTAACAGGAAATGCTGATGTATCCAAAACACTGCAGTCCCAAAGGATGCCACTGTAATGTAATTTGCTAGAGATTAAAGCAAGAGGGGAAGGGTCTCTACTGCCTGCCATACTGCACTAAGAACAAACACAGCACATTTTAAAATTATTAATGGTGAGAGGATAAAAAACCTATTAATTTTAACAGATGTTAATAAACAGTATTTAATAGGAAGAAGGCTGTACAGGATGTCTGGTATTTATTTATATCCTATCAGGGATACAAAAAGAGAAAAGTATAAATTATTTCTGACATCTTGATTCTCAATGGAATTCTGTTGCATGTAGAAAAGCTATGCAATATCTTTAGTTTATTATAAGCTATGTGACCTGTGTGTGTGGTTATGAAATGAAGTGTTGACAAATGATTTCCTCTAAGCAGAAACAGTGCTGTCAGTCTGGAAATGTGGAACTGCTGTGCTCCAGCTAGCACTAACTCTCGGGCTCTGTTCCGTCATTTTGAGGTGTTGGCTCTAATGTACAAAATGCAGATTTAAAGAGAGATGCTTTTTGTCAAATGTGGGAGTGGGGCACTGGGAATAGTGTGCATGGCTGAGGGTAAAGAAAAGGGATAAGAAAGGCAGGGAGGGAGTGGTTATGACACTCTTTTTCCTTAAGAACCTTTGTTCTCCTGTGGCAAAGTAGTAATGTCCCAAGAAAGAAACCAGTTAAATAGGAAAACTAAAAATATCAAGATTCTATTATGCATGAATATAAGGAGAAATGCTGCAAATTAATTGCTTTGTGTAAAAGGAGGAGAAACCAGATCAATAATGGTGTAACTCTACACAGCCCTGTGTGAATCAATGAATAAATACTGAAAGAACAAATTGAGGGAGGAAGGTGCCTGGTTGGGCAGCATACACTCAGAATTGTGGGGCAGGGAGGGTGCTGCATACACTAAAGGTGTGAATGTGGAAAGAAGGGACAGAAACAAGGATGTGTACAAGACACTGCTAGATGTTAGAAGCAGACCTGGTTGTAGAGGTGTGGGCTGGAGTCCAGCCTTTTAAGTGCACAGAGCCAGGTACTGCTCAGTGGGAATCGGGTATTGAACAGGCACTGTAATTTCACAATTATAAGCTGCACCTGATTATAAACCGCATGTTACAATACAGAGTGTGATAAAAGGTATCTATTCTATCACCATCTCTTGAGGGTGGGGGCAATGATCCTTATCTCCACGGCAGATATTCTGCTAATGGGCCATCCATTGAAACCAGGCAGGGCATTGTTCTTTA
>PYHW01009744.1:2566661-2584052 GCA_013186435.1 Turdus rufiventris | reverse complement strand
TAGTTGTTTTCATAGGGCCCAGAGGTGGGGCTCAGATCATCACAGAGTCTTTATTGCACCTTTCTTTTTGCACACTCACAGCCTCATTTTACTCCTCAGCAAGAAAGAATTTATTTTGGATTAGAGTCCCCTGTGATATTTAAAAATAGTGTAAGGATGATTGAATCATTACATTTATCTTCACCTAGAAAATAAGCTTCAGCATTAGAATGATTTTGCATCCCTCTTGCACCGGTATTGCAGATTCCAAGCCTCCAGCTTAGAGTTCTGGTTTACACAAAGGACACAAAATAATACTGATGGGAGTGATAATATACTGAAAAAATCAAACACAATTTACATAAAAATATATTTTACCAAAATGAAATGCTTTCCTCACTAAAACTGTTCTCCTTAAATGGTGTAAAACCTTTACAGCTTTCTTGCAAATTTTTGAGAAATATGTGTACACTATTTGCCTCAGTGTAGGTACTCTGTTAATTTTATTGTGTGTTAAGAGAACCAGTGATGACCATTGTATCTGTGTTTAAGGACATGCAGACTAAACCAATTAGCTGATTTTCATCAGAGGATGTTTTATAATACTCTACAAAATACTGTACATAGCCAGAAAATACTAGAAGACAATAGTGTGCAGTACAGTTACTGCATGACTGCAAGTAGTTTCCAGCACCGTTATTTTTTCTGGAAAATTAATCTACTGGCACATAAAGTCCCATATTTTTAAATTAAATTCATAATCTAGAAGGGCTGGCAACAAAAAATATGACTCTTAAAAGAAAGATTGCCTGACATAGCTCAGAATGCAGCCTCTAATATCTCTTCATGAGCTGTAGGTAACTTACCAACAATTTCCATTATAATTTCAGTTTCAAGATTGGTAGTCCAGAGGCAGATGTTTCTGTGTACTAAATACAGATTATTTCCTCTACTGGAGGGAACTTTCAGAAAGCAGGAAGCTGTGTCAGGGGAGGTTTAGGTTGGCTGTCTGGAAAAAGTTCTTCACCCAAAGGGTGGTTGGGCATTGGAACAGCTCCCCAGGGCAGTGGTCACAGCACCAAGCCTGAGAGTGTTCAAGAAGTGTTTGGACAATGTTCTCAGGCACAGGATGTGACTCTTGGGGATGGTTCTGTACAGGGCTGGGAGTTGGACTTGAAGGTACTTGTGGGTCTCTTCCAACTCTGCTTATTCTGTGATTCTGTGAATATTATGAACTACTGCCACATTAGTACTCATTTTCTACTAATATTTCCAATGTATCACAGTCCATATATTTTAAGTTTTTAATTTAAAAAAATTATTTTTGTTATGTAGACTTCTCCCTCTCACAGATCTGTCCAAGATGCAGTTCCTCCCCCATGGCTGCCTTGGCGCTATGACCCTTTTGACCCTTTGCAGCAGGCCGAGCAGAGCCCAAAACCTACCAGACAGCATGAGGAGAAACAAAAATAAAACATTCCAGCCCAGCAGGATCTGGACTCTGAAGCTGTTTTATACCTGAATTCAACATTCTTTGGAAGTCTCTCCAGCTTTATGCCAATGCTCAGAATCAGGAAGTGAGTCTGTATCAGTGTTTTGATAAAGAATGAACTTCTGCAGTTTGTCTCCCACTGAGCCCTCTGAAACTTCACTTCCTGAGCCTATGAGATGATGCAGCTGGGAGCATGTTGGCCCAGTTTGTTCTGAGATGGATGAGGGCTGCATGATGGTTTGATGCATGAAGGTGAGATTTTGGCCCCTTCTGGGTATTGTGGCATCTGCAAACTCAGAATTGTCACAGAAGGATTCACACTGGGTTCCAGCAAACAAAGGAGTACTTATCCCTTGAAAGCTGGTGTCTATCTTAAGACAATCAAGTGAGCAAACAGACCAATATAATGAAAAGGTAAATATCCTTCTTGATGCTTTTGCTCTTCAAATGCTGCCAGTGACACCTAGCCTCTTAAAAGCAAAATATTTCTTGGTTAGAATACTGGTTGGTTCTCTGTTTCTCCCCATTCTTCACTCTTGGCAGCTTTTGGTCTGATTTATTTCACCTTCCATCGCTTTTGAACACTGTTTTGAGTGTTTTTAATGTCTCTCTCTTTGTAAGACTTTCTCCAGAAATTTGGAATGGGATAGGATGCTTATAGACAATAATCTTAGCTATCATCATTCAGGTTGTATGCTGATTATTTTTATGTGAGAAAATGTTGCATTTTCTTCTTGTTTGAACTTCCTAAAGCTGTCACAAATAAACAATGCTAAGGCATATAGGAAATATTGCAGTGTAAATAATAGCTAAGCAGATTTCTTAATTTATTGAATAGGAATAGTCCTATCTGCTACAGCATTATCCCATGAAATATGAATTAAACACCTGAAAAAGGAAAAATAACAGATGCATAATGTTTATCTCTGCTATTCAATTTTACATCTTTATTTAAGATGTTGGATTATCATTCCACAGACAATTTCAAATGTGAATTTAATTAGTAAGTTTATAGTAATCGTAGCCTGGTAGTAATAGAATTTTTATTGACTATGGTACAGCATAAAGCAATGACAGCTGGGCACTGTATAGAAAACAGGATGTGCAGTATTCTGTTATTAGAATCTGTTGTTCATTATTTCCAACAGTATTTCCTGAGTTGATTGTACATACTCTCTGTAGCATATAGCATTCTTTGACCTGGTCTTCCTTGGGGTTTTTTTTGGTTTATTTTTTTATTTTAATTGAAAAGTTTTATATTTAGGCATACTTTGAGGCCAGGGCCAGAGGTGAGGCACCTGTTTCCTTATGTTCTGTTCCCAGAATGGGTGCATTTCCCTCAGGTGTCACATGGTGAATGTACAGGTTTGAGTCATTGCTGGGACCACAAAGCAGATATGTAGGAGGTACATGCCAGGATGAGACTTACTCTCTTCTATGATTTTATTAAAATTACATTTAGGAAAATGAAAACAATGCCATAAGGAGGCACCCCTGTGAAATTACATTCTAGAGCTGAGTTAACTGAGAAAAATTTTTAAGTGCTCCCAGACTTTCCAGACTTAATCCACCCTAATCCTACTTTCTGGAGCCTAAACCTGTGGAGCTGTATTTAATGAGTCAGTAAAAGTCATGACATCTTTGCTGTAGAGCATATTTTAGCACTTCAGCCTGTATCAAAACCCTGATGTTTTGGTTTTATTTGGGAACCTGAAGGTCTCAGTTCTATCCATCTATGTATTCAAACACAGTGGTCTCTAGGGTGTGCTTGAGATGCCCCAAAGATCTGAAATCTCTATTGTGAGGAGGTATCATGCCCTTGGATGGCTTTCAGTGCCTGTATTTGGGCAACAGGATCGAGTTTGGGGTGATGCTTGCTGAGCTGCCTGGTCTCAAAGCACAGCACTAGCAGAGTCTGCTCAAACAGCACTAACAAGATGAGATGGAACAGCATAAGAAATCTGAACTGAACCAAATAGAATAGAAGAGACTATTTCAGCTGGAAGGGGCTTACAAATACCATCTAGTCCAACTGCCTGCCCAATTCAGCGCTGACCAAAACTCAAATTTAATAAAGTACATTGTTAAGAGTATTTTCCAAATTCCTCTTAAACACTGACAGACTGGGGGCATCAACCAACTCTCAGGAAACCTGTTCCACTGTTTGGTCACTCTCTCAGTAAAGAAATGGTTCCTATGCCCAGTAGAAACCTTCACTGGTGCAACTTTGAACCATCCCCATGTGTCCCATCACTGGACACCAGGGAGAAGAGATCAGCCCCTGCCTCTCCACTTTCCCTCCTTGGGAAGCTGTAGAGATCAATGGGGTCACCCCTCATACTCCTTTTCTCCAAACTAGACAAGACCAGAGTCCTCACTGCTCCTCATAGGACATTCCTCCCAGCCCTTTCACAAGCATTGTTGGCCTCCCCTGGACATGTTCAAGGACCTTCACATCCTTCTGAAATTGTGGGGCCCAGAATCAGACATGAGGCTCAAACTGAGGTTACACCATCACTGAATACAGCAGGATAACCAGTTGTTGTGACCAGCTGGTTACCTTTGATGCTCTCTAGGACAAGGTTTGCCCTCTGGTCTGCCAGGGCATGACTATATAAGCAAACTAAGAATAAAGGAAGAATCAGAAGAATCAATTGCTTCCAGACAACTTCTTTTGTCAAATTCTTATAATTACAAAAGAAGGAGACCAGAACTAGCATCTGTGGCACAAGGGTAATGGACATCTATTGCCCATTTAAACTCTTCCATCAGCATTATGCTCTCTGACTTTGCCTTTCATTTAAGGAGGTATGTCTCAGCAGTTTGTCTAGAATAGTTTGGCTCTATTAATATCAAAAGAAAGAGACAATAAATAATGGAAAATTACATATAATAAGAAACTGTACAGATCTGATTCCAGGATGTAATGCTGTGTACTGATAAATTAAACAGCAGCAGGCAACATTCTGGGGCTCCAGGATTCTCTTATCTATACTAATAAGCTGTTAGTGTGGTCTCATGTATGGATGTCTGGTTCTGAAAGGTGGTTTGGATGAAGGCACTCATCTGTAGGATGGAAACTTTACCCAGATCTCCAAAGCTATTCTGCTTTGGCTGGTCTTGGTGCCAGAGATAAAATTCCAGCTGTGTGCAATTTGCTAACATAGCCTAGAGATGTCATAAGTACCAAGTTCCAGCCTATTTTCTTGATATTATCTATCTGACAAAAAATATGATCCCATGTTAAGTGGTAAAATTCTTTTCATAATTTAATAAAGACTGAGACCTTAGAAACATCAACAGCTACTTCTCTTCCCTCTAGGAAGATAATCTAGTTGATTTGACTCTGAAGCTTTGATAAATCCCCAATTTCTAAAAAAAACCTGGTTTTGTAGTTGCATTTTCAAGATGGAGAAAAACAAGAACAGAGATCATGTTTATTTTTAATATAAACCTCAGCTGTAAAAAAATTCAGTCTTTTTCAGCACTCTTGAAATTGAGTGGAAAATGAAATGAATGACAGATCCTGTAGTATCATTCCATAGAAACTCTAAATGTTGTTTTAATATAATTTTCATTTCAAATCAGCTTAATTATAGAGTAATCAATATAGTTCACCAAATACCTATAATATTGCTGACCCAACAACAAATTTGGGATGTAATATTTCATTGACTTGCCCCCATTTGAAAAATATTATATTATACATTAAATTATAACATCATCTGTACTTAACCTTGTGCATTTTGCTTAATTAAAAGAGTTTGTCTCATGAAATGTAATTTATAATTAGCAAAATAATTTTTATCTCTAGTTAATAAAAAGATATTCTGATTTTATCAAATTTTGCCTCATATCAATATGAAAACCTAATTAATTAATAAAGAGAAACACTTCATATGAATGCTAAATTATATTTCCCTCTATTCATTAACAGCTTATGGTTCATTAGGCCATTAAATTTTTAAACTCCAGTCCTTCCTTTATGAGTTTCAACAAAACCATTAAAATTAATCTTTATATGAGTGCCACAGCTCTCCCTTTTGAAATCAGCAGTATAATTATGAATAGTCATTACCTGGTTAATTTCTATTACACAAAATCTTTGCATCTCACTAGTTGTCTAAGACAAAAATATAGAAATGTCTGTGTTTAAAATTCAAGGATAATTGCTTCCAGAAAAACCTTGTGGTCATATTTAATTTTTAAAATCAGAAGCAGGGAAATATTTGTTTAAGCAGTTATATTAGGTTTAGAGGGAAAAAATAAAGTGACCTAAATGGTAGCCATGGTAAAATGTTACAATACTAGCACCCACATGGGTACTGAAAATTTCTGTTGGCTTTAGCCCTGCTATCAGAGTCTGTTGAGCTATGTGGTGACCTTCACTGCATGTGTGACAAATGAAGGTGAGCAAGATTATTGTTAGTGTCTATCAAAATTTACATATACTTTGTAATGGACATGCTGAAAAATGCTTAACATGTTAGTATCAAGCTTATGCACACATGTTGCTATTAAAGCTCTCTGATTTTATTCCAGCAGAATTCCCTAAATTCCTCTGGTGCTGGAATGATTTGCTGTGGTCATGACATGTATACTGTGTCCTAGGCTGATGAATTTCTGCTTGAGATTTTATAAAGGAGCCAGAAATGAAAGTGGTAACCACCTCACACAACATCTCAGAACATGACAGACATGGGGGATTGCCTGTGAGTTTGCTCAGATAAGTGAGACAGCTTCAGGGAAAATTTTGGCATGGACTCAGCTTTGACTTGGAGAAGTGACAAAAGCAATGATTAACTGTCAGTTATAAAAAGCACCTGGAACATTACTGTGAAGAACAGGAAAGGTTTAAGTATAAAGTCCAGCCTTTGGGAGCATATTTCAAAGTTGTGTTTGCTTACAATAATGCCATGTCATGGTAGCCCTTCTTGTAGTATAGCTTCATGTGGGAATTGTGTGTGTGTGACACTGTCAGTGAGCCCCGGTGGTGTGCATGTCCCTCAGCTAGAATCCTGTCACCTCTTCTTGAGTGATTTCTCCCTACATATACAAATACAGGTCTTTCCAATGGCAGGAGAAGAGTATTGAGACTACTGAGGAGAGCTTTGTGGTGTCGAAGAATTGTGTTTCTGTTCCCAAAGAGGCTGTTGTGGTCTAATGTCGATGACACGCACAGAAATAGAGCACTTTCATGTATTAGGCCTCAGAAAGCCAACACAAGTTGTACAGATATTGGGCAGAGATCATTCTTGTGAATGCTAAATAGTAGGAAAGTTCTAAGCAGAAGGCACATTGTGAACCCACTGTATTACTAACCCATGGTAGTACCAAGTTTGCAGTCATGCCACAAGCAGCTTTACTCTCTGGTTCTAGAGTGAGAAGGAAAAATTTGGTTGGCAGTAACTAGCAGCAAGTACTGAGATGTATATGATAGGCATGACTGCCCTTCTTAGTCACCAAATCCAGGTAACAAGCTTGTCTTTAGCATCACCTGCTTTACAAAATACAGAATGATTCACATCTTGCTTAATTATTGGTTTGGAGCGACATACCTGGTCATAAGAGCTTTTTCAGTGAATTTCTGCTCAGCTGAGCATGCCTGCTTGTTACTGCCAGTGTTCCTCTCAGCTTTGTTTCCTCTGATCAAGTCATGGGTGTGGAGATCTGCTTTCTTTAAAGCTCAGTCTTCTGAGGAACACCATTTCTGTTTAAAAAACCCTGAAACAATCAGGAGTGAACTTTAATAAAAACTTTTTTAACTAGAGAAGGTACTGGCCTACCTGCTAAGTGTAAATGGACAAGCAGCAAAAATCTTTGATTGGCAGGACTGTGGCTAAGGACAAGAATGCCAATATGTCACACTTTGGCCATAACCCATATGTTTTATAAACTGCTGTGGTACTCCTACTGCTAAAGAGCAATAACTGTACAGGTTTCTGTTTCTCCTGTTGTAGACTTTTTTTTTTAATTATCCAGGAGTGTCAAGTTGCCTACATTCACAGCTGGAAAAGGCTGTGATGTGGGTGGAAATAGTTTCTCATGAGGGAATGAAAAAATAATCCAGAGAAATGGGCTTATTGGCACTGGGAAGCACCAGATCAATTTTAAGACTTGGTGCCACAGAACTCAGGTCCTGGTGTTTCAGCTAGGGCAGCCCTTCTAAAGTGCACTAGACTGTGTGAGCACAAGGATGCATTTCCGGCTGGTCTGGATTTTCCCATCTCTCCAGTTTATGTTACTTAAAAGGTGTACCTCTAACACGGTGAATCCTGTTTTAGTGATTATACAGTGTAAAATAATTTTGTTCGGGTGAGCAATTTTAATGTATTGGACTTATGTGTTGACTTAGGCAAAAACTATGTCCAGGGTGCCTGAAACCCTAAAAATGGCTTGAGAAATAAATTCCATCTGTTTCACATCAACAGAAAACAGAAAGACTGATCATTCCACCTCTACCAAGCTCCTGGAACATGTAGGAGTGCAATTTTCCTCACTCCCTGGGAGTGCTGATTCCTGGATGAAGGTGTAGAGCTCCCAAGCCTGTGCTGCCCTGGCAGAGTGGAGGTGAGCAGCTTGTTTCCCAGATAAACCAGGAATCAGAGGGCAGCCAGAGGAGTGAAAGGGTAACTCTAAAGCCTTGTCCTCTTGTGTTCTCCTTACCCCTTCCATTATAACAAAATCAGTGAGTAAAACTCAGCCTAGAGAATTGTGGGGGTTTTGTAGCAACTACAGTACAAGTAACTTGAAAAAGTGTGAGCCGTTTTTTTTGTAAGTTAGGAAATGTTCAGACACTTGGTGACAAGGACATGTGAAAACAAATGGCCTGGGAAAATGAAGAAGTAGTGAAAGGTTTCTTCTTATTTAAAAAGAACAAAAATAGCAATAGTGGAAAGGACATAAAAGCATGGAAGATTTTCAATTTAATGAGAATGGTAAGAACACGAAACACAAGTTCAGGATGTGCAGTAGTATTTTATACATATGTTTTCAGAGACAGTAGCAAGTGAAAATCTTTCCCGGATTTCTAGTTGAAAAGGTGACATTTATGCCATGAAGAGATTTAAATTTTCTTCAGATAGGGAGTGAATTTCACTATGAAGATTTAGCAAAAACTTTATAGGTAAAAGGTTGATTTTATTTAACAAGAGAACTGAGAGAAAAGTGAGACACACTACCCATCTTTAACAAATCCCAAGAGATCCTTTTCCTGTTGAGTTGGTTTCTGTTGAAAAAATATTTTGCTTAATCATTGTGAGAGCCTGAGAGCAGACAACTGATCAACCAACGAACAAGCTGTACTATTGATTTGAAATAAAAGCCCACTTTGCACATTTGGAAAAGTTTTCTTTTCCTTTTATTATACAGGAAGAAAGACTATATGCCAGTATAGAAGAGATAATAATTTACAAATTGTGAAAGTTAAATGTTTATTTTAGGACTTTGTGATTTTATGCTCCTTAATAAGTGTCAGTCTGAATATGATAAAAACTAGTCTGTTGAATACAGTAATGCTGACGAAAAACCCACTACTTCAAACATGGAGATTAGACTACAGTCATTTCACGACTATAAGCCTCACCCTTTTGACTAAAATTTTGGTCCGAACCCAGAAGTGCGCCTTATAGTCTGGTGCGTCTTATAAAATGTACAAAGTTGCAAAATTTGCCAACCCGGAAGTGCAAGCGGCGAGCTGAGCCGGGAACCACTGGAGCCACGGCCGCTGGGCAGGGGAAACCGGGAACCGGTGTGGCCACTGGATGGGGGGACGCCGGGACACGGCGTGGCTGCCAGCTGGGGAGAAGCGGGGGGAAGCGGCGCAGCTGCTGCGGGAAAGCGGCGAGAAGCACCACCACCACAGGAAAGTGGAGAGAAGCGCCATTGCCACCAGAAAGCGGCAAGAAGAGGCACAGGCGCCAGCCAGGGGGAAGCAGCGAGACGCAGCACAGCCGGCAGCCGGGGGGAAGCCAGGACTCAGTGTGGCCGTGCGGTGGGAGCCGCGAGCTGTGAGCTGTGCCAGCTGGCGCCAGGGGCGGGCAGGAATGCTGGGGCCCGCTGCATGGGGAGAGCACCTGGGTTTGCGTTTAAAGGCTACACCAATCTGTGAAAAATGTTTGCAAATTGAGCACCTGCCAGTAATTCGTTACTTTGCTGTGCGCGGTACAGCTCCTTGCTGCAAAAAAAGGTATGCCTTATAGTCCGGTGCGCCTTATGGTCGTGAAATTACTGTATTTATTGCACTTTAAGGGAGCCTTTCTCCATCTGAGACAGATATGTACAGCATGTACTTTAGCTGTACAGCTGTACAGATTGTACCTTAGATTTAAACACTGCCTTAAAACAACACATCTTCATATTAAGTGACAAAAGAGATTCTTCACTGTATTTATATAAATTTTAATATGTTTAAATGCTGGTTGAGTTAGAATATTTTGTACTTTGAAAACAAACAATATCCTTTAAATTATTTTTAGCAGTTTATTGACTGTAGTGAATTGCCTATATTTACAGAAATATCTCAACCATTCTTGAACACCATACTTGAATGAATTATTTAGGAACCACCAAATAAATTAGAAGCTGTTTCTCCTCTCCTGTGGCTGCCTAATTGAGTTTGGGGTGGCCAAGCACAATCCACTTATTAAGTACTTCAGCTGCTGAGGTGAGCTGAGACATAGCCTTTTGCTGCTTATGAGTTACCTGAACAGATTATTTCAGATGAAGGTCCTCATTCTGTTCCTGAAGAGTTTCAAATACTCCTAAGGAGAAATTAAGTAAAGCACACTCCAGCTATTGTTTATGAGCTAACAGTATCAGACAGGTTATCAGAATGCTTTTGCAAACACTCTCAAAGGGCTCTAGGGAAAAAAAACAGTAAGTCAATAGTCTGCCCTACAAAAAAATTTCATCAAAGATATTTCTCAAATGTCAGATATGAATTAGGTTTGATTTATTGGATTTTGTTTTAGCGAAACACCTAAGAAAACAGTAGAGTAGGTTTATTTTCAAAGCCTGAGTACACATGACTTGACTGAGAGTCAGTTCATGGGAGGATATTTCGTGGGAGGATGTTGCAATCTGTATTTTCTGTGGTAGGCTTACAACAGGTAGTGAAGATGGGGAAAGACTGTGCTTCAACACAGAAACTTCCAGAAAGGGAACAGATTTCCCAGTACTGAGGAAGCTTTTAGAAAGAGAAAAATGAGGTACATACTGCCACAGAAACATGGAGCAAATATTCACATCTTCATCAGAACAGTAAAGATACTTCTGGATTGATGATCATTATGCTATATAGTGCTTTACAAGTCCAATTATACAAATACTTGGAAAATTTAGTTGTACATAGCTACTTCAGTGCTTTCTGGGGTAATTATACAAAGTATGTGCAGCTCATCTACACAGAGGGTAAATACAGCAGACATGAAAAACACATCCTCAGTGGTTTTAATTTTCATGCATGCCCTCACTGCTGCAGAAGGAGCCATTCAGTGAGGAAACCCTGTTACAACGAACACCAGAGGAGAAACTGCCTGCTGCCTCCAAGGACCTGACATTTGTTCTTCCTTGCCTGGCTGCTCCACTTCACCTGGAATGAATATTGTCATTAATTAGGGCATAAGACATTCCCTCTGTAGATAAACTGTAGCCACTGGCAATCTCGTAAGTGAGCCAGTCATCACTTTACTTATGGGAACTTTCAGAACCTACAAAATGGCTTTGCTTTGGGAAATTGCTGACTTTTCATTTTTCGTTCAGGACCAGTCACAAAGGAAACCAGAGACATCAGTATGCCATCTCCAGTTTTAAAAAGTGCTAAGCAGACAATATTTGACATTTAAAAAGAAAAAAAAAGACATATATTGGACTGGAAGAGTTAAATGTAATTTTTGTTTTTTGCCTTAAAGTTGTAGGATTCATATCATCCAAAAACTAACCCAAGCCTGCAGCAGGCAAACGAGTGAGGTGGAGCACTAGAGGTAGTGTTACTGGTTTTAGGGGCACCTTTCATTTTCTGTAACAACTTAGCTATCTCCAAGACTGATCTGTGTACTACTGATTTTTTTAAAATTCTGTTTATGTGGAGCTTTCTTGAATATTAAGCTATGACAAACATAAATTACATGCAATAATTTTGCTAACCAAGCATTGAAATCTGTCACACAGTAAGCACAAGAATCTAAGAAGCATTTTAAATCTCTGTATTAATTTCTATTAAAACATGGTCATGTCTTACATTAGGTTAAATATATTGTATTAAGTGACCTGTAAGATTTGCTAAACCAAGGGAAAAGGGTTTTAAAATTATAAGAGTTAGGAATAAAGAAAACTATAGCTTTGTACTCCAGTTTGCTGTGTATGAGACCCTTTGTAACAGAGATACAAACACCAAATCATTTGATGCGCCAGTTGAAGGAAATGAGCACTGTGATCAAATTAAACTTTGAAGAAATAAGTATGAATATTTATGAGATACCTGGAAATAAGAAATAGCCTTTTGATGAAAATATTTTTACTTGCTACTTCAGCGGAGTAGGTTTTGTAGCTAGCTGTCACTTCTGTTGGTATCTACTTGCCAGGATAGAGCCTCCCTAGAACAAGAATGGGAGGATCTGATGCCTTTGCAGGGACTTTTCTTACAGATGAGCTCTGTGATACCTACACTGGCAGGCTTTAATGGCCACAGCTCTCAGAAACAGAGAACATTTTCAGACCAACCACTGGAACTTGGGAGTAGAAAGAAATGCTTTATCTCTTATATGACAACATCAAAATTAGATCAGAAAGTAAGTAAAAAAATCATAGATAAAGAATTATTTCTATAAATACTTCACCATTAACAAAGGTAAGTATAGCCCAAGAGGATTTTTTTCTTTGTAGTATCATAAAAATCATTGGAGTGGAACTGGATTCTTGCCAGCAACTTTCCTCTCTGTGACAGATCCCAGATTTGGTATATTCAATATAGCATTTCCCTTACCCTATGGAGAACAATGTGTCTTGAAATGCTCTTGGAGGAGCTTGTTTTAACAAAATTTTCATGTGTCCAATCCCTTGTTTGGCCTTTCACACAAGAGGCACAGCCTGGCACAGGAGAGTTCTCCTGTGGTGCTGATAAGACTGATGGTGAGCAGACAGGTTTTTTTTCCTATATATAGGCATGTTATTGTGGTATTAACACACATTATAGATGTTTCCATTTGAGTCTATCAATGTATTAAATCAGGGTCTGAGTTATCAAAATTGCTGATTGCTAGTACTGGAAAGGAAATATTGTAGAATTACCTTGAATTAGGGAAACAAATCTTGAGCAGTGAGGTACTCCAAAAAATAATGTTTACCCTGAAGTCCTGGATCTGAGATTTCCCGTCAAAGTTCGCAAGTTCTTGTTGCAGTTCTATGTAAGCTGTTTGTTCTGGGAATCTGCTGTGGAATATTGGATGCTGACAGAAGCCTGAAGCTGATAATTTATAGCAGGCAAGTGAAGAGCTCCACAGCCCTAACTGTGCTTATGTTCTTCTCACAGTCTCATCTCAGCCTTCCTCACCAGTCACTGCCCCACAGGAGTGACCCATTCTTCCCCTGGATGTGATAATTTACTGCCAATACCAGATATTGTCTCACCTAAGAAACACGAGTAACTCAAAAATTTCTCTGTATTTCTCCATTTCATGGCTTTATAAAGGCTCATCTGATCCTGCTCTTAGGATAAGAAAATTTCTGCACTAACATTTTTAGCTTATCATGCTATTTTATGTTCCATTTCTATAGCTGTGAGTTCAAGTCAATGCTACAAAGTAAAAAACTGAAGTTGGACATTGTTTCAATTGGCTATTTCCATAAGGAATATGAGCAAAGTGTGACAGCACTTTATTTGCAGCAAAACCAGAAAATTTAATACGATACTACAGAAATTCTAGATTAACAAATTGTATCAGCAGGATTAAAGCTTCACTGATAAAAACAATTAATGGTGCCATTTTGTGGATGGAGTCATTGTAGGAATCCACTGTGTTAGTCATGGGACTAAGCTTGGTGTTAAGAAACTCCACTCCAGAACAGATTATATTTCAGTCTGCTCTGTCATGTTAAATTAGGGTTCCAGTTTGCACTTTCATCCACATGTCTGATTGTCTACGCTGCTTGCTTATTGATTTATACTCCAACTAATATCTGGAGCAAACCAGCCAATTTACCAGGTGGAGAAACACAGACACAGAAAATTGAATCTTGCCTTGTCAGGCTGGGGCTACTCCAATCTCTCAAGGCACAGGGCATAAATGGGGGCTATTTTTTGTCATAATTAAATAAATACAGATTAGAAGAGCATGGCAAATCCCCACTGAGTGAGTCTGGTATTGTGATTTCTCCTGGGACCATATCTGAACAAAACTCCTTTTTCCTTTTCATTCTCTGCACACCAAAGCTTCTGATTTTTACCAAGACAGCAAAAAGTGACAGAATAGAAAAGAAATGAGGCTCAAATGTTGCCTTGCTTAACTTCTTTAGAATGCTCAGGATTATGCAGGAGACAAAAAAAGAGAAACCCTCAAGAATTTAAAACCAGTGTTGATTTCTTTCCAGACGTTTCTAAGATCATAACATCTGATTCTAAACAGAGTCTGAGGTCAGCAGTGCTTTTTTTCACTTCAACTAATTTCCTGTATTCCAGTAATTTTGCTTCTTATTCCAGTTAATGCCAGAAAATACAATTGCACAATCTGCAAACATGAATTTAACTGTACTTTTTCTAACCCTACAATAGAGTTCTCAGTCGAGTACATGAATATTCTGTTGCATAGGTCGATGGGCTTTTGAGACAATTTTTTCCAAGCTTTCACAGAAAACTGTCCCTTTCTTTTGCATCCCCAAAGTAATCAATGCCTTTTATTTTAGATTGCCATGGAATTATTGATCTTCTGATGCACAGTCTCTCATTAAACTCATTATACCTTCACTCTTACTAAACCACGGGGACTGAGAAATGGTTGAATGCAGCCCCATTTCCAAACAATTGCTCAGCTGGAGATGTTGTTAGCAGTACAGTGTGACAAATTGCTCAGACTGCCCAGATTATGTATTGTATCCAGGAGGTAAGGATTGAAATGACTTCTACTGCATAGTTATTAAAAAAAATTCTACAAATATATTTATAAGAAATTGTATGTTCACAGAAAAGAAACATATTTTCTAGGCTTTATGAGGTTTTGGGTTTTTCCTTTTGTATATCCTCTTTATGAAGGGATTGAATCCATCCCTGATAATATGTAAAATGAAAGAGGCTCTGTGCATGTGTAAGGTGTGACTAGAGATTAGTGTTTTTTAAAAAAATATTAAAGTCTGTTCTCCCTGACCTTTTAACAGGAATTAATTGCTCATAATGCCTATATGACTCCAAAGTCTAAAAATACAACGGTAATGTAGCTATGAATTGCAGAATACATGGTAGCAAACAGAAAAAATATTGTCCCCTTCAGACGCATTATGTGAATAAAAACTGGGTAACAGCTCTTTATCATCATTGTTAGAAATCTCTGTTCTGATCAGAGCTTTTTTCTCCCTATGGATTAGGTTCTCTCAGTGGAAGAAAGGGAGCATGATTCTGTGTTCTTTAAAAACTGACCTTTTCTAAATATTTTAAAAGTTAGCAAATTCAGAAAAATCTGGATACATTATTGTATTTATGCAATTATGTGTAATGTGGGAGTGGAAGAACATTGTCTGTTTTCAGCTTCTCATATCCTGATAAAATATGGAAGTGAGAAAGTAATTTCCATTTTTTAAAATTATATATTTCACAAAATAACTTCCTCTTTAATTGGAGAAATCTACAGATATTTTTCCTATCTGAAAATTGAAAAGTAAATATATAGAATTTAATCTGGATTCTTTCTTCTTACTACTGGAAGCCAGATTTTTAAAGAGAATTAGGTGAGAATACACCAGAAAAAAAAAATAAAAAAAGATTTTTGTCAATTGATTTTTTGTCAATTACAGAATAATTTATTTGAACTGAAAAAAAATTTGGTGCATATTTCCGTGGGAAAAATTGACACTTTCCATTCAGATTCTAAATGCATATATTTGCATTATAGGTTTAGACTGATTTAAAAGTCACTGAGCACTGAAAAAAATATATTCTTTCAAAATGACTGCATTCAAATGGGTAAATTCAGCTTTAGTTCCTGATCCAAGTACCTCTCCTCTTTTGAAAAGCAACTAAAGTTTAGTGCCAGCCAGCAGGAATAAAACACCTGTATTCATATCAATTCAGTGGCGTGGCTTGAAAAGTCTTAGGAGAAGGTAGCAGGTGGAAATGGTCTGGACAAGTTCACTCCTGGATCTGAGTAGGAACCTAAAATCAAGGAAGATGGGATATGAAACTTTTATATCATCAGGTAAACCAGAGTTATTTATTTTTCTAAAAATAAGAAAAATGTTTACATGAAAACTACATTTAAAACTTTAGAAATTATTTTTATAACTTGAAAACTTTTTGTTTTCTAGGGCTATAATTTGCCAGAATATTTTCAAAATATTTTGAAGTTGCATGAGTATTAAATCTTTCTATGGATCATGAATTGCAATGTTGTAAATTGTATTTTAATTAAACAACAGTCTTTAATGCCAATGATCTTCTATCATTATCCCTAAGAAAAAAGTTCAATAAGTATCTCTCGACTTTGTGCCAGTTAGTTCATTATATCTAACATTTTCTACTCCAGATCTATTGAGATGTTCTTTTCTATTTGTGTTGTTCCCATTGTGTATACTGATTTATTAAAATGTGTTATTTGGAAGCCTCCGAAAAGATAAACCAACTAATTTTGTGATTATTTTTAAAGTTGGAGTTGAAAGACCATCTAATGCTCCTTTGAATTATATGTGCTTAAAAGCTGCAAGAGTTAAAAGTCTTCCCATGCTCTTTGTAGTGAAATTTTAAGTCTGTAATTCAAACTGAAGGAATTAAGCTGAGTTCAAAGCACCACAATTGCAGAAATGCTCAGGATAAGTAAACTCAGTTGTTAAGCAAGGAAGTAAAAAGCAGATCAGGAGAGAAGAGACGAGCAGGAATAAATTAAAAAAGATTTTTCTTTGCATGTTTTGGTTTTTTTTACCTGAAAATAAGTCTCTGTTTCAAGGGCTCTTACAGTCAGAAAAAATAACTTTTGACCATCACAGTTGTCAGTTGGTTTTGAATTTCGTGTGCTCCATGCACCTAAGGTGCTGGAGTGCGAGCTGCAGGGTGCTGGGGTCTTATGGGTGTTTGTGTCAGGGTTTCAGCTGGGGATCCTCAACGTGCCTTTTGGACTTTCCTTCTGCTTGCCTCGTGCTCTGTTAGTAAAAGCACATGCCAAGATCAGTGACCAAAAAGGTCATTGTTTAGGAACTCTTCTGATCATGTGGCAGCTGGCAACATCAGTTCCTTAATGTTTTGTGTAATACAGCAGCTAGGCTTCAGTGGGAGCAGCCCAGATACTGAGGTATGAGCTGGGCTGGAGAAGAGGACCATGGCAAGCCAGGCATCCTGCAGACATCCAGGAGGCAAGGGCAGACCTGTTCTGCAGCCTGAGCATGGCCCTGGTATCAAAGCTTTTTATCGCTCTTACAATTTCCTTGTCCCACGGCTGTGTCATCTCAGTGCTCTGGGAAGGTGAAATGTGAAAGTGGTGTTCTAGCAGATGTAATGGGGACACCTGAGCCAGTCCTGGGCTGGGTTTCTGAGCTCCCAAGAGGAATCAGAGCTCAGCCACATCCTGCTGGATAGAGCAGGGTTTGGAGCATCCCTTGTCTAGTACCAGATTTTTTCTGGGGAAATCAGAAAAAAATCTAGAAAAATTAGTTCTTGGCTTTTGGTTCTGCCTTCTCACCCCAAAACACAAGTATATATATAAAAAAAACCCAATTCCCCTCCC
>PYHW01009744.1:2547719-2564908 GCA_013186435.1 Turdus rufiventris | reverse complement strand
CTATCTATCTATCTATCTATCTATCTATCTATCTATCTATCTATCTATCTATCTATCTATCTATCTATCTATCTATCTATCTATCCCAGGTGCATGCCTGGTGTGACCAGAGGTTGCCTTTCCCTGTTTTTCATGGGATGCCTGTAAACCCTCTTGGCCTGTAGCAGCAAAAACCCATCCACAGCCCCCTGCCAAACACACTTGGTCTGAGCTTAAAAATTTCACCCTTATTGCAGCCATATTTCTATGATGGTACACAGTATTTTCAAGGAATATTGATAACTATATAAGTGTGGTTTTAGAAATGTAAGGTCTGTGTACCAAGATGAACTGGCTGGATACTTTAGGATGCACCCTGCATTGCCAACTCTTTTATTCACTTAGCAGTCTGTACCTTTTTTCTGTGTTATTTTGGCACAAGACAGACTGTCAGGTTTAATCACCTTGAAAGTTTCAGGGAGGATGTTCAAGAATTTTAGAGTAATAAGTTTGCAAAATAAGTGTCTGGAGTGGAAAGATTTTTGTTTTTTATGCTTGCATACTATGGCTAAAAATGGGAAACTCTTTTACCAGAAAATACTTTCACTTACAAAATAATATCTCTAGAAAAATTGAGTATCTGTATTTGTAGCAGTCTCTGTTCAAGTCTAAGTCACACAGTCCAAACCAGTCACAATTAATTGCAAGAAGAATTTCACCACCTTCAATCACTTGCATGTGCTCTGTGACATCTGGCTAGGAGGTATTTTTAATGTTGACCCTGCTTACTTTTGACACAGCTATGAAAGGCATGACAGGTATTTCAGAAGTAGGGGAGTATTTTGTTTTTTTGAATAATAAAAAATATTTTTTCTGTGATTTCTGTGGGAGTGGTGGTGTGTATGGTAGAGGCCTGAGCAGTCATAAACAGCCTGTGTATGCAGCCTGTAAGGGAGCCAGCAAGAGCTCCCTGATGAAGAAAAGCATGGCTGGGAAGCAAGAGAAAAACACAAAGCATTTGCAGCCTCTCACTCTTGGGAACAGTGTGTGTGTATCTGAAACCACAGCTTGGTCTGCTGCTTGAAAAGGTTGCTTGGGGTTAAGTTCTGCCATATGATTTTGGCATCTGGCTATGATTGGAGTCAATGGGGGTCCTCTGTATGCATCTGAGGGCACAGTATGACCCTTCCTGCTTGTTTTCACTCACTATATTTTTGTGTTATGGCACCTCTGAGCATGGTCAATCTCAACTGCTCATTCACTTTAAAGGCCATCTGTAAGAAAGTTATTCTGGTGTTTCCTTTCATTCTCTGAGCAGTCCTTAGCTTTCTTTCATGAATGCCTTTCTTGTTGATTTATTAAGCTACTAATGTTCAGATCCCAGTCTATAAAAATTAAAACTTCAATCTGAAAGAAAAAAATAACCAAGTAGATAATATAAGTGCAAGATAACAGCACAAGCAGCTGTGAGCAGACACAGCGTATTTAATTTTCAGACATCTTCTGAAAGATAAAGAGCAGTTCAATAAAATTAAAAATGTGGAGAGATTTTCCTTCAAGCCACATTGAGCAGTCAAGTCTAAAAAACAAGCCATACTGTGTTCCTGAGGCAGATAATAGTACCAGTGATGAGGTATTACTATTAGCAGTAAATGGCTCCTGTAAAATAATAAACTGATTTAATGGGCCAAATAATGATAAGATACTTTTCATGGATATACCAGGGGCAGAAATTTTTTCATCAGGATTGGTGTCCTAACTTGATATTCTGATTATAAAACTCCAGGAGGCTTGAGACTGATGGTAATGTTTTGATTACCATAGATAGAAACTGAAGTGGGACACCAGAATTTTTTGCACAGGAAGTATTAGACACCTTGGAAAAGCTATCTATAGAAAGCTTGGTTTTATCTGCAGGTAGCCTCCAGGGAATGGAAAACAGAAAAGAAATATCTGTCCACCCCTGTCATTGGAGCATGCATGAAAAATTAAGGAGCCTGGGGAGAACCTCCATGTAAGAGGACACAGAGAAAGAATGAAGACCTTTGAACGGAGAAAGGCTTTCTCTGTTCAAGATTCTCTGCTGCCTTGTGGACAAATGAGGCTGGCCTTGGTGAGCTGTGTACCCTTCCTTAATCTTGTATTGCTTGTTTCTATATAGAGTGGAGTGGATTCCTGAATTCCAGAGAATCAGAACCAAAATCCTATGACTTCCCCATAGCTGGAATGCCATGGGAGTTTCTTGTCCTTTTCCCCAAATAGAAAATGCTTGAAATGAAGTAACCTTAACACTTTGATGATCTGCTGGAGTCAGACACAGGAGGAAGTTGCAGGTTGTGGGAGGGATTTGCTGAACAACCTGGTCTGACCTTGTAGCTGATCCTGTTCTGAAGAGGAGGTTAGACTTGAAGACTTCAGAGGTCCCTTCCAGCTTGAACTAGCTGATGATCTTATGAGAATAGGATTCCAAGTACCTTTTCATGTAAGTGAGCTTTCAGGCAGGTTCAGGAAATGTCATCATGTGACTGTTAAAACACTAAATTTTTTACTAGAGAGAGCTCAAATTAACATATAATTGGAATATTTTTTTTGTTAAAATGTTAATAAATAGAAAAAAGATACCATCTTTACAGCGAGCTTTTATATTATTGCATTTTACTATTACCTATGTCCCGTTACTGAACAGAATTTTGTTTTATTTCCTCTGTCTCCTTGAAAACATTCATGTCTGATAGGTAGAAGTTAATATCAAGAAGATGAAAGGAATTTGGGAGTTTTCTCAATATTTGGTGCCACTTTATGTTGGCTTTAGTACTTTTTTCCCAGTACAAGTGAAAGAAGGAAACTGTCCCAGTAGAAAACTTCCCTAGCAATATTTCAAAGGAAACTTCCTCTCAGGATATAACACTCAGATTCTAGATGACACTGATGGCACTTTCTATTTGTTGAGTCCCAAGTGTACATGCAATATGAAACAGATTTTGGTTCAAAAAATTACATGGTCCTTGTGAGTTTTTTCTTTGACTAGAATTCCCCAGTAGCCGATAACTTAAATGTAACATTGATTTTAAGTAAAAGTGTCAAGTCAAAACAACTCAGATCCTAGTCTATAGAAAAGAAATAAAAAAACTAAATAAATGTATATACAGATTTTTCCTATAGAGCCCATTCTGAAAACTGGAGTTTTTGATCTTTATAATTTTGATTTTATTTATTTTCAGCTGTAGGAACACTAAAACAGTTTATGA
Source organism: Turdus rufiventris (assembly GCA_013186435.1). Classification (NCBI taxonomy): domain Eukaryota; kingdom Metazoa; phylum Chordata; class Aves; order Passeriformes; family Turdidae; genus Turdus; species Turdus rufiventris. The sequence continues at coordinate 2,561,681 of PYHW01009744.1, read as the reverse complement.
TGTATATAGCAGAAGACTTATGAGGACATTTTTCTTTGGGGGAAATGCAAATATTTTAGTTGCATTGTTTGTTTATGCAGAGATATCCCTGAGTTGAGCAATAATTCAAATAAAATGTTTTCATATCCTGGGAATTTTTACTGAAGATTCTCCTGAAAGTTAAAAAAAAAATGTTCTTGTATACCTTACCATAAGAGTAATGACTTTGTGGAAGAAAAAAAAGAGATAAAAAAATAATGTTGAAAGAATTTGGACAGTTCAAAATAGGTATAAAGAATAAATCTGCCTTCTGTGTATTAGTAAGAGGAAGAGAAAGACAAAATTATTTACTCTCAGTTTCCAAAACACAAGATCCAAAACATAAAACTGTAAAGAACTTGAAGAAGTATCATCTCACCCTTTAATCTCAACTTTATTTTCTCAGCATACATTTTTCAATGAAAAAATTACCCATGAGATAGGTAAAAAGCAGTTCTTGACACTTACACTAGCAATTTATTGGGGGATGTGCAATATGCATTTGTTATTAAGCTCTCTTTATAAGATATTGCAGTTGTTTGGGGTGATTTTTTTTGTGTTTGGGCTTATACATTTGAACAGATTTCCCTGTTTTTCTGTTTCATGCTAGAAAAATTGGCCTGTTGTTTCTGACTTTTTGCTTAGAGAAACGTATCACAGAGATGTGTATTATCCCACAAGAATATGAAAAGTATTGGTTGGAAAAAAAGCTTCATTATTGATACCATTCAGTGTTATGTCATCTGAGAATACCTGACTTTTGCCTTTTTGTGTTCACATTTCTGGTATGTTTCTGTTATCATTTTCCTGAATGTTTATGCAGGATTGTGCATTTGCTGTGAAACCGGCCATGCACAACGTGTTTTCCTTGCAAGTCACCTTTGAAAAACTTTATCACTGCCTAGTGGTTTTGCGATGGGCTCAGTTATGTCTTGCTGGCAGTGTTAAGTGTGTGTGTGTAACAAATGGTATCAGTAAAAGCTATCTCTTTAGGCAAAGGCTCTAGGGAACCATCAAATGCTGTATTCTGACAAACAGATGTCAGTCAAATTGGCTCATATCCCAACAACTGTTGGGACCATTATGTGGAGGACTAGGCTCAGGAGGAAGAGACAGCCTTTGCTTGGTTAATCACTGCCTGGAGAGACTCCTTTTCTTTGGAGATTGCAGTGTCTGAAGGTTATATTAACTGTTTAATCTGTTTTGACAAAAGCCTGATTAAATAATGGAACAAGAGAGAAAATGTACGTTTGGTGAATTTTTATTAAGGTAAGAATATGGTCTAGTGGATCTCTAGTCTACCAAAACCCCTTCATCTTCTTTTCTCTGCATAGTTGTAATTCTAGATCGGTGATGTGATGGGCTTTCAATTCAGAGGCCTACAGGGCTTCTAGGAGAGAGTGGAAAAATACAGCATGTCTCCTTGGTACAGAGAAATGCATAATGCATTTGAGATTAATACTTCAGAAGCATCCTTGGATTCAGAGTGCTCAAATGTGGCATTGGTCATTTTTTCTTCCTATATGTCTGAGGTCCTCTGGGTGACTGATGAACATAGATGATCTGTTATGTGCTTTCACCAGGTAATTTTTGAATATCTATACCTGCTTCCATTGCCCAGATTATCTGAAAAAACCCCAACAAAACAACATCCTAAAAACCTCTTTTCTGTAAACCCATTGCCAGCATTGCCACAAGAGCAAGTGTATATTTTAGTGCTGTAAATACTTTTCCATTTATCACTTCATCTGACACCATAGAGATATAATTTCCTTTTCATGCTTGCAATTTTTGTTATTCCATTAGCACTGATAATAGATATCTCTGCATAGATTAATGGAATTCCCTACCCCTAATTAACATACGTTCAAACAAGTGGTATATATATTTCTACCTTTTAAAATTATTTGAATTAAAAGAAGGCATTTATTGTTAAAATATCTAGTCTGACATCTTTCTGTGATTTCCCCCCTCCATTTATTAATCTCCACTATGTATTTTGAATGATACAACTTGAAAGTTTTCATTTGAAAGGCATATGTTAAGGAAACTTCCCAATCTGACCATTCACAAGGCTCTCTGGCAGTATTGTGATGTCAGCAGCAAACTGCTACAATTCATGCAAGTACCATTGTTTTGAGATGATGCAATGGTGCAATGTTAGATGGTGCAATGCAGACAACTTGGATTCTTGACACAGTCAGTGGGGTTTCTTTCAGACTTCCCCACCATGATTCTACAGTTAGAAATTGAAATTAGAATGTGCAATTGACATTACAGTTAGAAAGTGCAATTATTCCATTGAGAGATTCAGGAAATAAAACATCTGATTTTTCTGATCACTCTTCTTCAGTCTTAGCATCTATTTGTTGATTTGAATAAGAAAGGATGCAGTGTTTTACAAGAGCTTAACCCCAGAACATTTAATAGGAGCTCTTTAATGAACAGAAATGGGAACAGCAGCCAGGTTGCCTAATTTTTTTGAAAAAAAAGGCTGAGGACAAGAAATTTTTAGAATCAAAAGCCCAATAAGGAACAAAAAATTTACTATTAATGGAAATTCCTTCCATATTCCTTCCTTGGAATGGCCACAGGTATGAAAGTTTCCTTGCACTCTTCTGGGTTTATGGCAGAGATGGGAGTTCTGCTTTAACTGACATTGTACAATTCCCTTTTATGAGACAGTTAACAAGTGGTTAGAAATTTTGCCAAAATGTTACTCAATTAGGTTGATATATTTATGTCAGAGATCTGTGTGAGCCAAAACACCTCTGTGTCAAGCAGTGGGGCTGAGAAAGTACATTATTTTGCCATATTGCCTGGCTCTAGCTGGATATCCAAAAATGAACAGGAATTTAAATATATTTTTTGTTATTGCTTCCATACCTTCATAAGGGAAGTAAGAGGAGAACTAAATTTCTGCTACAGATTGTCCATTTTCCCTCCACATCCCTGATCTAATGCAGAGTATGTTGATTTTGATTTTGATTTTATTGATATAATTGCAAGATTTCTATGCTTCAGCCAGTAACCTGATAATATGGTACTGCACTTTGCAGAAATATGAATTCCTTCAGAACAGAAAAAATATTCTTCTTGGTTAAACGTTTTTTTTTTCCTCATCAATAATCTATCCTTTTTCAAATGTAAAGAAATGAAAATAAACCACAATAATGAAAAGCCATTCTGGACCTATAAAAATTACTGCAGTATCTTTAGGAAAATACTAAATGGAGAGCTTATTGAAGAGATCCTGCATTTGAAAGGTGGGTACATTTTTGTTCAATGATTGAACTGATCTTGTTGCCAAGTTTTCTTGGTGAGGCTGGCTGTGCAGTGAAGTTTCATCCTTGTGGATGACAAAAGAAAGAAGAGGCAGAATGTCAGTAGCACCATTTCCACAGCTCAGGGACTTTGGCTCTGTAGGTTTTCAGTGAGCTGAGATTGTGAGCTTGTTGGAAGTTAAGGATGTTTACAACCACCCTATTAAAAAATCAGTTTAAACTATTGGGTTTTTTTCCTCCAAAAAGACTCTGTTTACAACAAAAAAAGCAAATTCTAAAGGAAAATGCTTTTTTTGATATTTTTCATTTAGTTAGCTCTAGAATATGAAATTACAATATGAAAGTTGGATTCAAGATGATGCAGTCATGAGGAGTACCAATTTACTTTTTAGGGGGTAGAATTAACCTTAAATATTGAAAATTATTTAAGATGCTGTGCATGCTCTTCTGGTATGCAGAACCTAGTTAGCACGAACCAGAAAGAAACATGAAGTGTGAAGCATGAAGCATGAACCTGACCAGAAAGTTATCTTCTTGTTTAGACCCTTTAGATCCACAAAAATGAATGAATTGGTGACATTTTTGCTGAATGGGTTTCACAAAATTAATATTAAGAAAATGTATTGCCTTCAGTATGATCGATGTTGTGGCACGAAGAGAGGATGAGAAATGTATGGAGTAATTTGCTTTCACTTGCAGAAAAAACAGCTGCATTGAAAATCTATCAGGAGAAAATTAAAGTAAGGCTGAAATAAGCAGCCAGTTAGTCTTCAGTAGCAACACTGAAACTGAAAAAGTGAAGGCTTTGAAAATTTGAAATGGTAATGAGCAATAGAAAAGAATAGCCAGTGTAATTTAGTTTTGATACTGTATACAAAATGATGTTCTATCTTAGTAGAATAGACCATGTGACAAAATTTCTCTTTCTATTTGTATCATGAGATTGCTTCCTTTCACTTTACAGAAGACTGCTGTTTCGTTACACCTTAGTGACCGTCCTTACTGAGATGCAAACATTGATCTCTATCGTGTTTCATGTGTATTTTAATGAATTTCACAGGTTTTGCATTCAGGTCTTAATTACTTTCATATATAGTATTCTGCATACAAGAAGGGGGATATCTGAATACACTGTCTCAGTAATTCTGCTGCATAGATCTTCTATCAAGGAAGACCTAAATAGATTGCATTTTTAGTTTGCCAAGAAGCAAAGATGAAAACTAAGTATGAAAATTATTTTTGAATCCTTAGAGACTAATATTAAAAAAATTAGAGGCTTTCATGTCTCATGAAAAGGCAGTGATGGCTGTTTTCAGTATGAAAATGAATAGCAAATTATTCTTCTGTAAGTTTAATTATTTTTATTTAAAATTATAGAAATTAACAAGCTTCATCAAACACATGGCAGTCTGCCTGTTTCCATGCTAAATAAAATGGATGTTTAAATATGAGAGCACAGTGCTGAATTTCTGAAAGAAATAGGTACTAGTTCCAGTAAACCTGATGACCTGGATCTGCAGGGACTGGGGTGTGAGAAGATTGAGGCTGCTTAATACACTCTTCAGGAAAGAGTTCTGTAAATGAAAACTGTATGCTGTTCCAAGGCTTTCTTACAACACTAGGAAGAACACAGGTACCTCAGGAGAAGATGCAAACCCATCATCCTGTTCGGATGGGAAGCTGCTGAAATCTGTGCAGAAGTGCTTCAAGCCATGTGAAATGGAAACTGCTCTCAGACATGTTTCTGCAATGCCTTCTTCCTCAGTGTGGCTGCCTCTGGCCCCTTCAAATCCAAAAGCCAGATGTCCACTTGAAGACAGGTATCTATAATCTTTCTTCCAGAGGAGAAAGTTCTCCTTACAGGAGGGAAAATTAGTTATTTCTGCAGCTGTGTATTTCTTCTAGCCATGCATGTTAAAGCAGTTGCTCCATTGGTGCATTCAAACCATACTCCATCTCAAGGCCATGGAGATTCAAACTCACATCTCCTTCCTAGGCTCCTTTGGCAGGCAAGGACACTTCAAAATTCCTTACGAGAAGAAAAGGCAGAAGGAGAAAATAACAACCTGTTGACTAATGAGTACCACTCTCATCTCAGACAATAATGTAAAGGTTTTTAGGATGTTTTCTGACATGAATCCCTTATTGTAAACTTCTGGGTGTGAGTGCTGTCAAGTGGGAGGACATTTGCAGGAGGGAATCTTCACGGGCAAAGTGAGGAGCCATCCAGTTCCTCTACGAGTGCCAAAATGACTAATTAGGTGCACAGAATAACAAGTTAAAATCTGTAGGGAGCCACCTCTAATGGAATAGCAGACATGGATAGTTTGAGTTCAGAAAATAACATTCTGAATCTAAAAGTTCCCATTTTTCATGACTTTTTTTCATTACAGAAGGACGGTAAGCTTTGGGATTGGGTCATGGGGATTCTGATACTAATTCTAGATAACACTATAGCAATTTTATCACTAAGATATTATAAAAAATGTGATTATAAAAAAGCACCAGATTAGGCTGTAAAGTGGGCATGTATAGAATTTGTTTTGTGTCTTCAAAAATTATCAATTTATTCTTATACATATCTTGTTGAAGACACAAGCCAGCCTACTTAATTCCTTGTCTTCTGTATACAGTCTTAAAGTTTCTGGATGTAACCACACTATGAAATGCAAGGAAAAATAAGGAGAAACTCTATGAAAGTGTCTTTCAAGTCTGGTACAAACAGCACTGCAGTTTTGATCGCTGCTTCTTCATATTACAAAGTTTCTAATGCTCCAAATAATTCTCCTCAGAATTATCTTCATATGAATGTGTTGTCCCATTGACATGATAAAGACAACTTATTCACAGAAAATTAAGCACAGGTAGAAATATGTACAAAATCAGTGCTCTATATAATTGCTTTTGATAATATTGATGATTATTATTTCACACACAAGAGGCCTGGTACAATACAGCAGTGAAGCTGCAGTACAAGTCTCTCTTTCATAGGTTATCCGTGTCATTTTTAACTGAATCTTTTTATATGGTCTGAAATGTTCTACTATTTCGTATTTTCTGGTTTTCTAGCCTTATAGTATTGTAAATTATAGTGATGGATTTCCTTTATTCTGCTTTTGTTTGCCTGTGTATGAACTGGAAACCTTGGGCTTCAAGAACCTTAAGTGGTACTGCAGAAAATTTGGAAAAAGCAGGAAAATCTCTTAGAAAAAAAGTTAAATAATATAAATACTGATAACCAAATAATAGAAATTCTTATCCCCTGCAAATCATATAAAGGTGTTTGCATAAAACAGATCAGACTTTATAGCAAAACTTCCCTGAATGTCCCTGAAGGACAGTATGAAGCTGTGACAGGGGATATCACAGGATATTAGGTAAATATTCTTCACCCAGAGGGTGGTTGGGCAGGGGAATTGGCTCTCCATGGAGGTGGTCACATCCCCAAGCCTTCTAAAGTAGAAGAAATGTTTGTAAAATGCTCACATGGTGTGATGCTTTGGGCTGTCCTGTGCAGGGCCAGGGGTTGGGCTTTGATGATCCTCGCTGGTTTCTCCCAGCTCATGATATTCTACGATTTTATGAGAGAGCCCTTTTTTCTAATTTTCCTATGGGCAATGAGTACTCAGTTTTTGAAGATGCATGAAGTGGCACTACTAGATGTGTAGTGCCAATTGGCAGACCTCAGATGAACCAATTTGTAATTAGTCAGAAAAGAAACATTCCTGCCTTTTGCAGGGGACTTGAAAAACTTTCTCAAAGATACCATGTGTCAGAAGAAATTCAAGCATGTCTTCAACTTGAGGCATCCAGCAGGGATGTGAGAGAATCAAGATTTTCAAGACTTCTTGTATCCATTCTATTTTTTGAGTTGAGCAGAAATTTGTCTATGAGTCAAGGAAGTTTCATTAGTGGTTTTGTGTGAATCAAACGACATTTGGGCAGTCATCCATGTGACAAAGACCATTTGATCCCAAAGGCTAACTGATATGGTGCAGCTCACATCTGTAGAATAAAATTATTTTACCCCCTATTTTTGGTATTGTAAGCTTGTGTCTAGAAGCTTTTTTGAGACAGTGCTAATTCGTAAGAGTGGATTGTGCAATAGACTCTGTTGAGGATGATAAATAGTGGTTATAAGTTTCCTTTGATACAGTTTTTATCACTATAGAACATGTATTGAAGAGAAACCCAAAGCTTCAGTTGAACACTACCACATGGGCAAGTTTCTTTGTTCTTGTCTAAATTCTAATCAGATCCACGCTATATTCCTATGTCAGAATAGTAGGTAGACAGAATTTTTGGGTCAGTCTGATTAGTATTATTCTTAACCACACCTTTTCTTCTCAGCAAGAAAGTTTCTAAGCAGTTTGTGCAGTGAGTTCCCTTGTAGTTGTGCAAATCCTATCAGTGTACTTGATTGGCATTAAATGGTTTGGAGGAGTGTGTCCTAAATGCTGAATTCCTAAAATAACTGTTCTTTGATGCCTGGAGCTCTAAATTTTCACTGTCACTCAAATGCTATATCTACCCTTGACTATTTCTAGTCTTATCCTCCAATAAACATTATACATTTACTACTGCAAGCACAGTCCTATTCACTCATTGCATCTTGCAGAATTTAGCAATATAATGTAGTCCACAGTTACTTCTGTCCATACCAATACCCTAATCCTGGCCATATCTTTTCTCTGATTAGTATTCTTACTGTTGTGTAAATTTCCCAGTCCAAATAAGTTAACCTGTTTGAGAGCTCGTTATGAAGCCTTGCTGTCTGAAGAAGAATAAAGAGATTTCTATCCAGATTCACAGAGCATGTTATGCCAGAAGTGAAACGCATATATAAAGTTAGGCAGAGGTCACAGTGATGGTATAATGCTTAATTTTAGGGTTACCTTAATCTTGCAGTGTGGGGATAAGAAAATACCACTTGGTTTGCTGGTATCTCTTTAATGTTTGTTTAATCTAGGAAGAATTATGATCAGTCAGGATAGCTGTGCAAAAGATAAGAGGTAGAGGAGGGGTTTGGATGAGAAAGACTGTAGAACTTTATTAATTCCTAATTTCTTCAGCTCTTATGATATCAGGAAAAGGGCTGTTGATGCCAGAAGCTTAAGATCTCATCGTACTGATGAGATTGGAAAATCTTACATAACTAAAACGCAATGCTTACAGGAATAGGTGAGCAGAAATATTCTGTTTAGCTTCAGATAATGATATTTTTGTAATGATTAAGACCAGCTTTAGCATTGGCTAGAGAGCCAAGATTCAGAAAAACAGCATCAGAGGAACTTTCTCTTTTCTATAGAGGTCACTAAGCTGAGGCAAGTGTGGTAGAGACAGAGCCCAGTGTTGTCCAGCAAACTGCAGATTGATAATGAAAATATGAGAATGGAGAATCTTTTCTTTCCAGTTCAAGAACTCCCCCTCTTTCTGAAGTTGTCTGACTGTGTCCTGATTGCATTTTAGCAGAAGAGTTCTGTAACTCCAAGAAGGAATACTTCCACACAAAGATTTCCTCTTTCAAAGTCAGTTGTGCCTTAACATGCATTAATTTATCACAAAATTTACTCCTAAGCTGGAAAGAGGGAAATAATGGCAGCGTAAATTGTTCTGTTGTAAGACTGTGTTGCATTTCATTGGGAGCTGGCAGCGCTGAATATCTTGCAGGATCAGTAGTTTAATATCTGTAAATGGGTTAGAAGTGAGCCAGGTAAAGTGTATCCTGTTTGTCAGGGGAATTTCAGCAACACTGAGCACTCCTAGGATGAGAACTTTATTTTCACAAAAGGAAGTCAGTCCCATTGCTGAACTATTTTGCACAAGACTGGGCAAGATCTTTCTGAGAGCAAGAATCCTGCAACAAACCAAATGGAAAATGTTTCTTACCTTTTTCCAGCCTCCCAAGGAATGAAATATTGTTTGTTGGGTAAATGATATGTCAGAGACATTAGTGTTTGAAAACTGTATAAGAAAGAAACTACAGAAATGAAACTTGGCCAAGTTCTTTGGCCTGATCCAGATGTTTGCGTAAAAGAAATATTCCTAGAGTAGTATGAGCTTGTGTCTTTTGACTGAAAACACAAATCCACAAATTGCTCATACAGATTTACTATTAAACTGATTATTTATAAGCAAATATTTGATAATACATTCATAAAGAGATTAATAATTTAATTGTTAATGCATGTTGGTAGGCCTTATTTTTTGAAAGAACCTGTTTCATGTGGGGTGCTGAATGTATGAAATGGGACTTAAGCTGTCACTCTTCCAAGTTGCATAATTCTGAAGTGTGAAAAGGCTAATCTGATATGCACTCCAGTTATTTTTAATGCCAGCATTACAAATCTCTCAGAAGGAAGCCATTATACAATATTCATGCAAAGCTATGTGAATACTCTGTTATCTCCCTTGCAAGCTTTGCTTCCTCTTACTGGACATTGTGTGGTGACAATAACCAGGCAGCACTGACTTGTGGAATTTACAGAGAGATTATATAGTCCCTACATCGAGTGGACCACAGGCAAGGCTTGGATGCTGCTAGGGAAATAAAGCAAACAAAAAAGCTTTCTCTTTTGTTCCCTCAATAGTTGTTTAATATAAAATGCATTACTTTTGGTATTTAAATAAATTAACTGACAGCTGTAGGAGATCAGTTTTGTAACATTCAGCAAGGTATTTGATATTTGCAAACATAAAGGTCTTAGTGAAATATCCATTAAAAAACTGAAAAAATGAATTCATGAGGGAGATGTAAAACTTTTTACTAAACCTGCTGAATTAATTAGAAGAAACAGACAACGTTAAAGACATGGAAAGCTTTCAGCTCTTGAAATACAAGGCATCAACCTTCAAAACTGCACTAGTGAAGAATGATTGCTCAGAACTCAACTAGAGACTGAGACAAAAGCTGAATAGCATCAATAGAGTAAGATGGTCCAAGGGAATATCACAACTAGGGAAGAGCCCAGGTGGAGCTGAGAGGGGAAGAAGGAAATTATTTTTGATGATAAGTTTGATTAGTTAGAAGTTTGAAGGTGGAGGGAGGAAGGTAAATCACAGACTGACAGAAAAGCAGAGTATTTTTTGTGTTTTTGGTTTTTAATGTTCAGGCCAGCTAAAATTTGAGTTTCTGTAGGGCATAATTGCACTGTAATACAGTTACTCTTTTCCTGTGTAATGATATATGCAATGTGTGCATTGCAAAGGAGGCATTTTGATCAATCAGAAAAAACTGTCTTCTTTGATATAGTTAAGGAAACAAGCTAAGCACATGTCATATTATGTACTCCTGAAGGCTATGGCCTTTTGACATAGGCATTTCTGCAGCTTAGGGGAATCAAGGACACAGAGGATCACCAGGTTAAAAAAATATTTGTCCATCAGTTTTATTAAATAGCTGTGCTTGGGATGCATGCCAGATAGAATTTAATTTTCCCTAGAGTCACTGAAGAAAAGTTTTGCAAAGTGTGGATTATGTCTAAAGGAGTTAGGGACTCCTGAAAAGATTTTTTTTCCCTCTGGGTAACTTGTCAATGACCATCAGATTTTGTACGTGAGAAAAATAATAGTCCTGTAAGTATTAAATTTAAAAGTGGTCTCTGTTTCCACCCAGAAGAACTTTCATCTGAACTGAATTCTTGAACTGTTCTGTGTGACAGGAGGTAAAGAAATCTAGCTCAGAACTCTAGGTCAAGAAGATACAATGACTAGTCGGGGGTTATTTTTAATTTTGTGTATTGGCATTTGCGCAGTCAGTAAAAGAGAGTTTTCTTGCCCATCCCCTTCCAGGTTATTTGTGCATATCTATCACTGTCTATTGTATGACCACAACACTGGCATTTTTATGCGTATGTAAGAAAAGGGTGAAGGTGTTATTTCATGGGCATGGAAGAGGGTTCAGCAGAGAGCTGTGTGTTTAAAGAAAGGATCAGTCCTGAGGGACTGGCTCAGGAAGAAAAAGATTTAAGCCTTAATCATGTCCACATTCTCCTCCTTCAGAACTAATATTTTTTCTGATGCATTGAAGTTAGAGTTTTCAAGAGAAAGGAGCAATAGCTAAGAGCTGTCTGAATTTTAAACTCAGCTGAATAATTCTCTCTAACTGTCTAGCAATGGAATGCTAAGCACAGATGGAGTGGTGATATACTGGGCTGGGGGAGCTGCCCAGACTGTTTGTTGTTCCAAGTGTTTGATTTTGTGAATAGCAGTAAAGCCTTTTTCATTGACCTCTGAAGGATTAATTTCTTAATTTAGCACTCAGAGGCAAAGAAGTCTAGAGAAAAAAATATTGGATATGCATATAATGGATTGAAGTGTTTATCGTTTGTACAAGGCACAAACCCCATAATCTGCTGATTGCAGTTGAATTTGAGAAAGGCTAATTCATGAGCTTTGACATTCCAATTATTTTGTTATTAATACATCCTGCATCCGCCCTGTGCTGCTGTTTTAGAATCACTTCAATGGCTCTGCTAAACAACACTAAAGACAGACAATGGGAAAAACCATATAACTGCATTTTCCTAGAGGAGAGTGTGGAAAATTTAATGAGACTTTTATTTGATTTAAGGTGGCCGCTTTTCAAAGCAGAAATGCAGGGTATTGTTTAATTATGCTGACAAAGGAAGGTGGAAAGTGAACAAAAATTCTACTTCACTGAAGTTTTAGACTTGTTCAAAAAGTAATTTTTGTGCTTGGCATATTTGTTGGTAGTCTGATACAAATGGCTTAATATTTCTTAAAAGTGTTGCATTCATTTTATTTATAATTTGTTCTTTTTCTTATTTTCTCTGTTGGATGGATTAAGCTACAAAGATAATTATCCAAGTCACAGTGTCCTATAATTAAAGAGTGTAAGAAGGGAAACAAATATAAAGGGATACAGATGATTAACTGAAAGTGCTTCTCCAGGAGTAAGTTCTTCCTGATTACAATGGAATTAGTACAGAAGTACAACAACGACATGACTTTAATGTGACATATAGACTGTGTAATATGATAATTCCAGACCATTTTTTTAGAGAGACTAAAACAGCCAAGGCAGTTAAAACCAGATAGGAATTATGACCATACAACTTCCTGGATTTGCATATGGTGGGGCAGTCAAAGAGAATGCCTTATTCTCTTATGTGTAGCTAAGAGCCCATCTGGTGATGTGAATCAGCCAATCTGCCTGTGTCCTGCTGGACACTTGATGCTGTCAGGCCCTGGAATGCTACTCTGTGACATTAGAGTATACCAGGAGCAGGACTGCAACACATGACCCTCCTCTAACACATCTGCAACCTCTGTTGGCAGGATTTTTTCAATCCTGAATATGACCTTACTGAATCTGGGTATTGTTTTCTCTGCTGGAAAAACCTACAAAGAGAAGAAATTATTTTTAAACCACCTCTAGCTCACCCTATATCACTATCTGACATGTGAAGAAACAATATAATAATAAAGTAAGAAGTAATATAAATAATAAATGAAGAAAAAATAAAATAATGTGGAAAACCACACTATATACCTAACAACAACATTGGAGGCTCTGGAGATCCAACTTTTCCCCTCTGACCAAAATGATGTAAGATATAAAACTCCATCAACAAATTAAATAATTTTTAGTACTGCTGATACTTTCTCTTGGTAGCGTGAAAGATGCACTATTTGTGGAAATTTCTATTCTGAACAGCTCAGAGTTCAAGGTATATACACAAACTAGCCAGGTGGTAATAAGATAGAGTCCTTGCTTTTATTCTCTTAATAAAAATCTTAAGCAATTTAGTGGCATATTTTTAAGTTGTTATAAGCAATTAAATCCGGTGCTTACTTTATTACAAGGATGTTTTCTTAGTGCATATAATGGTTACAAAATTTTTCTGGGGCTTGTTCTCAAGAAAGTGATCTGATTTTTGTTCCATAATTAATGTAACATTAGGATCATTTATGTATAGTGGTGCAAGAATGTTCATATGGACAAATATTTTCATTTACAGGGGCTAAAAAGTGGACTAGTCAAAGACCGTTGTAATGTGTTTAGTGAACACTTCAACAGGTGCTTGGGTTTTATTTTTGTTGTGGCAAATTAAAAAATTCCTTCTTGAAGAACTTCATTAATAATTTTTTAAAGCAAAGACAGAAGGCCCTGTTTAGTGGAAGGAAAGAACTTTTTGTCTCTGGACATAATAATGTAGTAGGAATTGAATCATTAATATCAGCTTTCATGCATTTGTTAGTCGCGTATTCTGCCTGTGAGTGACTGCAATAACCTCTTTTCTGGCATTTATGTGCATATTATATCAGAAGGATATTTTAGAATTCATTTGACTTCTTCAGGAGCTGGAGAGGGGGAAAGTAATTTTCATAGCTTTCTGAAAAACAGCCTTTTTCTGCAGCTGCTCAGCCTGGAAACACTTCTCAAGTTGATTACAATTTTAGCCCTCGTCTGAGAAAACCCCAGAGCCTCACAATTAGCCAGCATTAATGCTAAATAGAAAACATAGTGGATAAGTGTCATTTACAGATATTTTCTAGTCATCAAATCATAACATTTTCTTGAAATAGATGTACAGTAATTTCACAAACATAAGCCGCACGGAGTATAAGCCGCATTTCCGGTGTGTCGGCAAAGTTCATGTCTTTGTCCATACACAAGCTGCACCCGATTATTAGC
>PYHW01009744.1:2523652-2546696 GCA_013186435.1 Turdus rufiventris | reverse complement strand
GCCGCATTTCGGGGTGGGAGCAAAATTTTAGTCATAATGGTGCGGCTTATATTCGTGAAATTACTGTAATTATTAGTTGTGAGCTTCTGTGGCATTTTAAAAGAAGTAAAATTATGCGTATTTCCTTACTGTATGGAAATTAGCTATTATTAAAGACATGAAAATAATATTTTTCAGATCTCAATTTTAAAACTACAGGACAAAGTATTGTTAAGTTGTACCAATTTTGGTAAGTGCCATCCAAATTAGAAAAAAAAAAAAAAATTATGGAACCACTCATGGGTTGCAGAACTTCCAATCAATAGCAGAAGATAAATTGATACAGATTATGATAAGTCAATATTTAAATGCTTCTAAACTGCCTTGGGTTTAGCCAGCCCAGTGATTCCATGCTCTCTTTTAGCCAGCTGATGTATCCCACGCTCTCCATCAACTGCAAAGCCTTGGGCAGGACACTTCTTGCTGTGTAGCTGTCTTGGGGTGACTTTATGATGCCTGTATCTCCAAGTCGTCTGTTTGTGTTGAGTATTGAATTCAGCAGCTTTTAGACTGCTCCCAGGAGTGAAGAGGAGAGAGAAGAGATGCAAAGTTGCTGTCAGAGACTGCACTTGCTTCCCACATCCTTCACACAAATTGTGTTTTCTGCAGTGGACGGTGGGAGAGAGCTCATCTTTGCTTTTAGTTAGTTTTTTCTGGCTAGCTGAGGCACAAAGGGATCTTCTGGACAGTAGATACATCTCTTATGACAATTTTCCCCTGTGAAACTGAGTTTTTCTCCACTGAATAGAAGATCTTGGTTTTAGAAACAAATTTGTTGAATTGGGTTTTATTCTGACTTTCCATCTCTCTTAAGAGGTATACCTGGAAACAGAGTAGGTGGATTTCAAACCTCTACTTTTGGTTAAATAAGAAACTTAGCTGAAGAATAGCACTGGAGAAAAAAATGCTTCAAATGAGGAGAAATTAAGAAAAACTTTTAATTAGTTTTATTAGTTGTCAAGCCTGTTAAATGCAGTTTAGAAGATGAAATAAAATGCTGTCTGTCAATGTTCAAATGAAAGCATGGAATCTGTTAGAAAGTCTTGAAAAGCATTAGTCACAGTGGAAAAGGATGTTTCATACATTTAAAAAAATAATTTTAAGAATATGTTGCCCAGATTCCTTTCAAACTAATTCTTTGCTAGACCTAGATATATTTTTTTCATCATTCAAATGAAGGAATAGAGTTTTACGGAAATGATTTTTAAAAAGAAATGGAATATACATTTGCACAAAATAAGTTTCCACTGTGGATTATGTTGTTAATATGAGGCTCAAAGCAGCTAGATATAAAAGTTCCTTTATAAACGTAGGATTAACTATACACTTAGTAAATAGCAGGCCTACAATCATCCAAAGAAAAAAAAACATTTTCTGGGAAAACTTTGCATTTGTTGGGTAGATTGAGACATGCAGCCTTAAGCCCATGAGCTTGCCTGATGTTCCCCAGATTGCAGTTCTTCAAACAGGTTTGTACTGGAGGAAATTTCCCTAAAGGCTCATATGGTAAAAGCTGTACCTCAGTCTAGAAATACTCAGGATAAAGTGCTAGTTTTCTGAAAGTCAGTGGCAAAGCTTCTTCTGGCTGTCAAGTGGCTTGGGTTTTAACAAAGTTCCATTAATAACTCCCATTTTCTTCATAAAGCATCACCACCAAATATGTATGAAGAGTGGGAATTTTAGTAGGAAACCAAGAATGTGAAGTTGTGTCTCCAGGGGAATGAAAGATAAAGTCACTTAAAACCTCAATATGACTGGGCAGAAAACCACAATATACTTCAAGCCACAGTAAAACTGCAATTTGCTATGTATCTTTTTCTTGGGGGATGGAGTGGAGTGGTTGGTGGATGGGTAATTGGACTCTTACTTCTTGTTTAATAGAATTATGCATATTCTGTTCTTTGCTAGAGAACCAATTAGATGCCTGCCAGACTCCTGTTGAGCTGTGTACAGTAGAAAAATGACCTCCTCTTTTGTTAACTTATTGAAAAATAACGTCTCTAGTATGTAGAAAGTAGGCAGAAAAAAGCCCTGAAGCACAAAGAAATTAAGAAATGACAACGTGACAGTTGCACCTAGTTCCCTGAACTGATGGGTTTCTATCCAGTAAGTTGCAGTTCTCTTCAAGTGGTAATTTTTTTAATTTTTTAAACATAGTTCAGAGATGGCTACTGCCAATATGCTGGTAACAATGGGAGTTTGAGGTACTGAGTTTTTCCATGTCTTGAGATCTATTTGGAGAAAACTCTTGCAGAAGGTGTACCATGCTACTTTTGACTGAGACTCAATGACTGAGATAAATAAGGAAATCGAGATTGACAGCGTTGGTGCCAGCAGACTTCACCAACTTCTAGTGTCTGGAATAGAAAATCAATCTGAGGATTGGGAAGAGAAAATGAAGCAATTAATGGGTAAATTGATTTCAACTGATCTACTTGGAAAAGTGTCTATGTCTTCCCAGACCTGGGAGGAGCTGTGCTATTGCAGCTCACAGTTTACATTGTCTGACGTGTTTAGTTACTGCATTTATAAGTAAAGAAAGTATGTAAATCTGATATGAAAGAAGAAGAAAGGAATTCTATTTTTATTTTATTATTTTATTTTTTTGCTTTTTTACATGGTAAGTGCAAGAAATTCCAACTCTCAGTGCTGCAAAAATGTCCATATACTTGCCCTAAAAAGAAGATTGCTGTGGTGTTATTCTGCATTGATATGGAAACTCACAGAAACACCATATAATCAGCTTGAAAAGGGACAACTCAAAATCAAATATTTTTTAGAAATACATATTTTCAACAATTTGTGATCTAATCTGATGTATATAATCTTGGTGCTTCTCTAACAGTAAGTGTTTATTTTCTGTACTAAAGTGGTGTTTCTGTAAAATAAATAAGCCTGAGGATTTCCTGCAGCTTATCTTCTGCAGAATTAAAAATACTTTTATGTTAACTCACAATGAGTCTCAACTAAAAATTCCTCTGGGAAAAGAAAAGGAATTTCTTGAAAGCTTATGTTGATTTGTGAATGTCCATCTTGAGATCCAAATCAAGTCCAAACGGTCTAGAGTTCATTATTAAGTGTATCAGAGTCTGATGAAGCTTCAATAATGCTAATTGTCCCCAATGGCTCATATGAGTTACAGCACTGCTGAATCTACTTGATCACAAAAAGATGCCACTTCATCTGTAGGAAAAGCTTAACAAGAACACTTTGTGGTTGACAGTTATTTCTTTAACCTTCCCTGCCATAATCTTCTCTGCTATATATAAAAATCTGCTGCATTTGGCAATGATAGTTTTAGAAGTGAAAGCATAAAAATGATGTCTATAATAATCATATATTTCATATCATGGTTATCTATGAGTTTGCAATGAGGGAAAGGGATATCTTCACTGAACCTGCTTATAGCCTGTCAAATATGTTACCAAGAGTGAGTTGATTTTTTTGGCTTTTAAAAAATTCATGATATGGAAGATCATTGTCTTTGTATCTTTAATGCTGTAAGAATGACTGCCCTTTATATGTTATAACAATCCTGCAGTAACTGCAAGACCCATTGAGAAAAGCTTTTATGTAAATACGTATTTTTTCTGCCGTTTTTTCCTTTATTTTAATTTTCCTTTATTTTCTTATGGATCAGGAATTGTTGTGGTCATTCCAGATATTGCTATTCTTGTTAATATAAGTCTGCATTTACCATGAGGGCATAGGAAAACTGTTCTTGCCAGTTCTGTGAAGTTATGGGTTGAGTTTGGTGCAGATAAGGAGTGCTGTAAATTAGAGAAATGCCCAATTATGAGAAGGTAAGAGCCTGTCATGCCCATGGGTGTCCCCTTCATGTGATAAATAGATGTCCATTGTTGGCTGTGCAGCATCCTAAGCATGTGAAGTATGGATAGAGATGGTGCTCCAGACAGGAGTGTCCTACTTGTACCTGAGAGAGCAGTGCATACATGTGCAACCTTTCGAGTAAATGCCCTAGATGGAAATAAAAGGATCTGGGACACAGCCTGGAGATGGGAGAAATCACATTGTATACATTGAAGATATATCTGATGAGAAAATTGGTTTTTTGCCAAGGGTTGTGTTTTTATGTGCCTTTTCAAGTCTGGAAAAGTGTAAGTAATGCCTTCTTTTTTCCTGTGGATTATTTTTTAAGCAAGATCACTTAGAGTGCTTCTTTCCTGTGTGCTCTCTGCAAACTGTTCTGTTTGCTCATCTGTGAGGGTATGATAAATGTCAACAGAGAAGCAAAGTAAGTGAAAAAAGTGGGAAAGCAAAAATCCCTTAGAAGTTCCTTAAGCCAGGTTTCCTACCAAAGGCAATACATTATGAAAATGGACTTATATTTGGGTAAATTTCTGTAGGTTAAAAACGAAAAGAGTTCTGATGACATATAAATTGTTTATAAACTGGAATTGATCAATAAATTGAATTATTTTCTTCTGTTGTTGATGGGTTCAGAATAGAGTGTTCCTCACTGAAATAAGTCATGGGCATGAAAGTTTATTTTACACAAAAGTGCATAACATCATCCTAGTATGCCAGGTGCTGAGAGACTGCTATTGGAAGCTGTTTTAATGAATTTTCTCATTTGTATTCCCACATTGTCTTTCATCCAGCAAAAGGGACCTGTTCCAGTTTCAAGCAGGAGATGGAGGGTGCAGGATTGGAGTGTCTCAACTCAGTTAACATGCTTTTCAGCTGGCTTAGGGAGTACCTAAGGCTGAGAGTTGTCTGTCTGAAGTTCAAATGTACCAAAGATATTTTCACAAGGGAAAATATATCCAGATATAATTTTGTAAGGCCAACAATAGTGGCAGATCAAGAAAATGAACTGGCACTACGTATGCTGACGACTATCCTTTTCAAAACTCCTCTATTGGAATAGGCCAATTAAAATAGGTAATTGTGATGCTGAACTCAACCCCATCTGCCTTGAGGATTAAAGTGGGAAGGAGTGAAACAAACCCATAGCCATCCACCCACCCACCTTTTTGCGGATGAACAATGAGTTTAGGTGCCTGGCTCCCATCAGCCCTGTTTCATACGCTTTGCAGAGGGTGATGATGACCTTTGCTTCAGCATGTGCATGGGAAGTCTGAGACATTGCACAATGATGAACTCACTGTCTAGCCACTGTACAGCTCTTATGCATGTATTTCAGCCTCAGAAATCCCAGACAGAAATATGAGCCCCCAGGGATGTAAATCACCATTTTCTCATTGAATCCTAGGGCTGATGAAGCTCGGGTTGGCTTCAAGCCTGTACAAGAACAATGGAGATATTTAAGCTATGATTTTAAACAAATCTCTAATATCTTCAGATTGTGGAGAGTTCAGGTGTGGAAAAATCATGAGCAAAAGAGCTGAAAAGATAATAGATATTTATACTTGTAAATATTTTTTATGTTCCTATTTCTTGAAACCAATTGCCATATCTTAGCACGGAGTTCATCTTAAATGCTGAAAGGCTAGTATTTCTAGGTAGGCAATCCTTTTCCTATCTCATTTTAGTTTGGTAAATCTCTTTATTTCATCTCCAAATCACAAGTCTTCTTGATTAAGTTCTTTCTCAAGCAGCAAAATACCCATCTCCACATTGACATGTTTCCAAATGCAATGCCTTTTGGTCTGTAAAAAAAGAAGCCAACAATTCCTTCCCATCTCAGAGCACTTTACCTTTACTCAACATACTCAGTGTATTCTTATACTGACTAAAGATGGATGAAAGTGGCTCACCAAAGTTTGCTTTATTTGTTGTGAAACAGCTGTACTTCCAACAACTTGTTTTCATAAACATCATCTTTCTTTTTCCCCCCTGTGACTGTATATTTTTCATTTTAAGGAAGTATTTTTGTTCACTATTCAGAAGCCTCAGAACTGAATATAAAACTACAGGTTTACTTCTAAGAATGTCATGGAAATATATGCTGTAATAATGTTGTCTTTCATGCTTCTCAAAGAAATAGTTCATACCATTTAAGAGAAACCAAAGGAAAGAACCATTAGTGGAATTTCCCTGGAAGTTCTATTCCACCTAGAAGCAATGTGGGGAAAAACCAAATGAAGTTCAATACCTAATAAAACATGGGGAAATTATGAAAAGTTTGCTAATGATTCAGGTATTTTTTTTCCTTAATTCTTCTTTAGATAATGCTATAGACACCTATGCATACATGTATGACCCCCTGACCAAATTCTCCCTTCCGCCACATCATCACTCACCACCTCTGCCTGTGGGTGATGTTTTCTTAATGACTATTACAATCATATGAGTTCTGCTTCAAAACTGCTCTACATGAGCTAGAACCGAGTGCTGGCATGAAAATGAATGACAGTGGGGAAAAGTTATGGATCAAAAGTTATGGATCAAAAAACTGTGGTTCAGTGCCATCTTCTGCTTTACCCAAATAGGCACTATTGCTCTGCAGCTGTGGAAACCTGCATGGGAGGTCTCTCCACCAGAAAATGGTCAACAGGAAAAAGTAAGAAAAAGTGAAGTTTTTAATCTCAGCTCCTTTTAATATGTTGCTCATGATGACTGTATTCAGCTACTATAGCTCTTTTCCTTCCGTATTACCAGCTTTGGAAACATACTTGAAACATTTCACCAGCTGTAAATCAAAGATTAATTTTTCTTTCAATACTTGTTTTTTCTTGAGAAGCTGGTCATGTAATCTGAAAGAGGGGATTTTTTCCTGGTGTTGGGGAAACAGGTACTCAGGTTGATGCAGATCAGCTACGTGCTTAGCAGCTTATGTTCAGGACTTCAGTGCCTGCCCACAGAGCAGAGACTGACAAGATGGAACACACAGGAAGAGGAGCCCAAGCCATGGGACAGGCTGTGCTGCTCCACGCTCATAAAATCAGCTGGCTGTGACTTCCAGCCACTTGCCTTAATCAAGCTATGAGACTTGGGTTTTTACTACATGCAATGGGCTGGCAGAGGAATTTGCTTAGTAATTTAAACCAGAGGTAACTAAGGCTTAAAACTATGGAGAAAGAGAATTGGTCTTTGTGCTGTTTATAAGGTGTCATAAATATCCATAGCTTTAAAATGATAATTTTTTCCTTATTCTTGGTGCTCAGCTCTAGTAGTTGTGCCTTCTACAGGTTGTATGACACTCTGGAGCTCCTGGAGAGCGGAGGTTGGAACTATTTGATCTTCAAGGTCCCCTTCCAACCCATACCATTCTGTAATTCTATAATCCATGTTCTGCCTTTAGTTAATATTCACAGTGTCACCTCCCATTGCAAGATTTTTTCAGTTATGCTTGTGTAAGTCTTCATACATTGAAGAATCAGGTTTGCATTATAGGTTGAAAAATTAATCAAAACCAACCTAGCCATTTTATAAAACAAACAAACAAGAAAGGATGGGCAGAAAATACTGTTTGTTTATAGTAAAAGTGTTTAAATGAGACACATTTATTTGTGTCCTTCAAGGTAGAAACTGGAGGAGTAGTTCATGATTTTGTTTTGTTGACAGGTGAAACTGCTTAAATGGGCAAAATCTGAGTATTTAAATGTAAAAGCTTCAGTAGAAACATTTGCCACATATGAGAAAAGAAGATCAAGGTCTCTCAACCAGAAAGATAGTCATTAAGTTACTGCAAGTCTTCTTTTACAATATGAATTCATTCAACCACAAAGACCAGGGAAAAAAAATACAATGTCCAGTGTTGGTAAGGTGCCTTTTTGTTGTTTTGGTTTCCCCACCCCCCAGAAAAAACCCCAGTGTGTCAGACTTGGTTTTGCTTCAGAATGGTTGTGTGGTTCTGGTTATTAGAAAAAAAAAGCAAGCAAGCATACAAGTTTGAAAACCTCTGGATAACAGTAATATTCATAGCATTTGTTCTTGGGGTTCTCCCCATCCTGTGGAAGCTTGTATTTAAATACAGAGTTGCATCTAAGGGCTGAATCACAGCATTCAAATACAGATGTGCTGTGAAAAACCATATGTTTCAATTCTTCATTTCTTCAATACAAGCAACTTGAAGAGTTACTAAAAACAAGTATGCTTTTATATATTGTCTATCACTCTACATATCCATTTTTTGGCTGTATGTTAAATTCCTCTAGAAAATACAGCCTAAGTCCCAGTGCTGTTTTCCCACCTCATTTTACATATATAATTTTCCATTAGTGCATGAATAGTGCATACACAGATGACTCTGCTCCACTCATCCGCCTCTATTATTTTTTTCTCAGCTTGAAATTAGTAAAGTTTCAAATATTCTTCCTGTCAGATTAGATTTATTATAAACTCATAAGACACATTAAAGCAGTTAAACTTTTTAAAATGTTCCTTACACATCTCAGCATAACAGTGAATTCAATAACATTAGGTTTGGGCAGGAAGGACTAAATAACAGGAAATAATTTATATTTCATAACTCCAGGTATCAAGCAAATAATATATACTGCTCAATTTCCCTAGGGCAGATATGACATTTTTGTAGGAATAAAAAATTAGAAAATTAAAAATGTCCTCTTCTCTGATTTTAATATGTTTTACTGATATGAAATTTGATCATGTTGGATCATTGTTTAGAAAGCAAGAAAAGAAAGATAAAAAGCAACAGTTTACAGACAGGCAAGAAGAGCGAGCAAGCTGTACAGCATAGGAATACTTTGTCTCCTTAATGGATTTCTGCTGATTGTACAGCTTCATCTGAAGAACATTAATGAAAGAGCAGTGTGATATATATGTCTGATGAGACTCAGGCAATGTAACAAATTATTTTATAGGTGGCATTTTGTGTCTTTTAAAGGATATTTTTCTTTGTTACTGCCTTAGGCTTGTTCAATGTGCTCTATTTACATTTGCCTTTTTTTCCCTCAAGTGTCTCCTATGATAGGGGTTCTTTTGAATAGAATGTAGTAAAGATGCCAAAGCTTACAATAAAAGAGAGTTTAGAAACAAAGTCTTAATCCAAGGTAGACAGATACTCACTTTTTCCAGCACTGAAAACCAAAAGGTTCCTGCTTATTTAAGGGTACAGGAATCATAGGTAATTTTCCTCTGCCACAAAGTAATTACAATTTTGTGCTGTATGTGTCCTAACCCGGTGGACTGGAAGGACAGTTTGACTATTAGCACTGGAAATCACATAACTGGAGGGTGGCATCTCTGTGGCAGGACTGGACAACTGGACATCACTAAATTTAAGATATTTGCATGCAGCTTTACTTCTGAATGTATTTTTTTTTCTGTTACCCCTCCAAACCAAGTATTTCCAGCCACTTTCCATTGCTTTTCAATCCTTCTCCTGTTCCTTGTAATGGTGTACCTTGCAGAATGAGGCAAAGTTCAGTCAGGCATGCAGTGCTGGTTCCTGCCAAGTCTTCATCAGGCTCAACATGGGGCTCCCCTTTTGCTCTGTGAGGACAAAATGGGGATGAATTCCTTACAGCACTTCTTCCCAGCAAAACCATGCCAGAAACTTATATGTAACCCTTAATGTGAGAGAAGGGGGTCTTCTCATTCATGAAACTTTTTCCAGCTTTGTTCCAGGATGCATTATATAGTATAGCACTAGACAGGGCTCATTTCAGCAGCCTGTAATATATTTGCACTCAAACATCTTGCCTGCAACCTTACACCCCTACTCCAGTGAGCACATTTCCGCCTGCAGGAAGACCTCTGGAATTTTGTTTGCAGTTTGTCAGTGGGGAAATTGCGTGAGAGTCAAACATTTCTCACTTCTTGGTTTGAATAGCACAGTTATCCTGCTGTCTCCTGTGAAGGGTTTTTAAGTGGAATGTTTACCATTAGAGCCTCTCCATGTAAATTATTTACTATTGACAGTGATAGCTAGTAGGGAACATTTTTGTGGGATATGGATTTATAATTACACTGTTACACAGGATTAAAGCTTTTTTTTAATGGCTTACAGAGAGTGTGTTTTTGGTTTTGAAACCATAGGAGATGTACGAGAAATCTGACATATCATGTTGACTCTGGCTCAGAAGAGGCAATGTGGAATGAATAATAACAAAAAAAAGGCAAAGAATTATTTTCTCTAAAAGCACTTTAATCTGAATCCATGGACAGATGGTCAAAGCAAAAATTGTTGTGTTATTTTGATAGCTTTGTGTGGCTGCCTGGAAGCTATTGTCCCTGCAGCAGGGCAGGCAGGGGGAACTGAGCAAATTCTCCTGGTGAGCTTCTCTGAGAAGTCAGCCAGATTCAATCAGGAGCCAAAGCACAATAACTTAAAAGCACAGCAAAAATACCTTCAACACATGCTTTTCCCTGCCACCCTGAATTGACCTTGTATGTAGCAGATGGAACATTCACCCAGACATGGCCAGGGTGGATAAACAGCTGCCATTCCAAAGGCACAGCTCCATGGGCTCCATGCACCCTGCTCAGCTCCTTCACCAGAGAGTTTGCTTTGTGTTTGGCTGGCCCTGGCTATGAACAGAGATATTTGCCTGGAGTGCATATCAATATGTGTAAAAGTCACATTAAACTTCTATAAAAAGTTTTGACTCTAGCCTAGAGTCCAAATGAGCACGGTGAGTAAGGAGGGTTTTAGTGACAGTGGAAGAAAGATTTAAAATATATGAATGACTCTATTAGGCCCTCCTAAATTTATTCTCTCTATTAAGTGTAATACTTTCGAATTATGTATTTGTTATATTTATTGGGTACTTTATGAAAAGATGAAAGGGCTCAAAAATAACCTTAGAAGGACTGCTTAATACTGTCTAGCACAGGGTGGCTATGCATCTTGAAACAACCAGTCTGAAAGTGACTGGCTTCTAAAAATGAAAAAAAACAGCTGTTCTCTGAATCAAAGTGCAAATTTTAATTTCTATTTTACTCCCTAACTGAAATAGCAAAGTGTAATGAGTGTAAATGTAGCTTTTGAATTCAACAATTGGAATTTTCCTTGTTTCTGGAAACCAGTGTAACTATGAAAAAATGAATTTCAGAACACCACAATCCAGAAAATGTGAAATTGCCTCAGGAGGAAGTCACCGTGCCAGAAATGTATTACATTAACTTACAAACAATTTGTTGTTGATTATAATGAGAATGACTGACTGTCTCTAGCCATGTTACAAGTAGGTGTAATGCAGCACCCGTGACACAGCCTGGCAGTGATGGGTTCTGCTGCAAGGGAAGAGCCCTTCACTCCTGCCTCAGGTGAGGCATCTGCTGGCACAGCAGCCGTGTGCTGATTGCTAACCCATAGCTAACCTGGCTGGCTGTTGCTTTCACAGTAAATAATAACTTTCCCAGCTATGGTAAAATGGGTCTGATAAATCAGAGAATGACAGAATATGCTGAGTTGGAAGGGACCCATGAGGATCACTGAGTCCAACTTGGCCCTGCACTGGACACCCAGGAATCACACCTTGTGCCTGAACTTTGGGGGCACTTCCCTGGGGAACCTGTTCCAGTGCTCAGCCACCCTCTGGGTGAAGAAACATTTTCTAATATCCAACATAACCTCCCCTAGAACAGCTTCAAGCTCAGGTCCTGTCACTGGTCACCACAGAGAAGAGATCAGTGCCTGACCCTCCTCTTCCCCTCATGAGGAATTTGAGGATTGCCATGAGCTCTCCCCTCAGTCTTCTCTTCTCCAGGCTGAACAGACCAAGAGACCTCAGCTGCTCCTCACACAGCTTCCCCTCAAGGCCCTTCACCATCCTCATGGCCCTCCTTTGGACACTCTCTAATAGCTTAATATCTTTCTTATATTGCAGTGACAATACCAGACCAAAATCTCTGACCAATTTTATTTTTCTGCAAACCTTACTTTTCAAAGTGACATAAAATAATGGACTTCCTCTATTTTTGTACAAATGAATAAAGCTTGTGTCATCAAACTGTTGAGTAAATTTTTAGTACATCCATTTTTAATATTGTTTTTGTTTAACAATGACTTTCACAGTGAGCTGAGTGAAAAACACATATGAAATGTGTGTTTTTGTTTAAATATTCAGAAAAATCAAAAGCTGTTTTCCTAGGGTGCTGTCTCAGGGCAGAAAGAAATGTGGCAACTGAATTATAAACCCTTAGTCATTTACAGTAAAGATGTTGATACATCAGGAAACATAATGCTATGACCAATTTTGTTGTAATATAAAGATTTTATTTTGCTTTTTCTCCTTCTCCTGCTTGCCACAGTCACCTTTTGTTCTTGCTCTTCCAGAAAGAGAATTCCACAGGCACAATGAAAATTTGCTAATCAAAACAAGATTGTGAACTGAGAAAATAATCTTGAGATTGTCACAAGCATTGCCTAACTCAGTTCTGGTAAGTTTGCATCTGATTTACTGGGTTTTCCCAGCATGTACTGCATTATGAAGGTATTGCTTAGTAAAAAGATGTCCCAAAAGAGAGCAGAGCAAAGAGAATGATAAGCAAATTTGTGTTTATGATATCCCACAAAGCAGAAAGGCTGAGTGAGTACTGTTTTCTGGGTGAACACACAGCAATATACTCTACAGATATTATACCTCCATAGTATATTGACAGCAGCAGATTGGAGTGATTCCAATCCTGGGTTGCTTTTTGCATGTGACTAGATCTACCAAGGAACTGATCAGATTTTCTGTGGTTCAGGGTGAAATCTCATTTGGTTACTGGTGATCTAGTTTTGAGGTCTCTGGCACTGCCTTGACAGCAAATTTACAATGAATTAATTCTATAGGGTCTTTATGCCAACAAAGCCGTTTTCTACCATTATTCACAGTGCCTTTTCCTTATGCAAACATTATCATAGGAAAAATACTACAAGAAGCAACTGTGTTTTGGGAAAAAAATTCAGATTGCCTCGATGTAGAAAGTCTTTGAAGTTCTTATAGCTGATCTCAAAACCCCTGCTATTTAATACTACAGCCTGAAAAACACTGCACACAGGGTGAACAGTAATTTCTTGAAGGACAAGATAATGCTGATATTGGGATAAAATGGAGAAAATTTTGGCTGTGCTGATGAAATCTGGAAAACCACAGCTCATACAAACTGTCTCTGCAGAGAACTGGGGATCTGCTGAGCCACTCACCAGGATGTTGGGCAGCCTGCCTATTCTGCAGCTACTGTGGAAGTAAAGAGAGTTGAAAGTGCTCAGGGCTTCATGACCAGAGTATTAATCAGTAAAAATGGGTGATGCAGAGAAACCTCATCTTTGCATATAATTAGCTGGCATTCAAGTTGCTGTCTCTGTGGGATTAGTTTTGACTCCACGGAGGCAGCTGAGCTGGGCATGGTAATTCAGCACAGTTGCATATGAGATAGCAGCTCTCAGATGCTGGCTTGAGTCTTGAAAGCAGTACAACAGTGTTGGCTATAAATAATACAGCAGGGGATATGCAGGCAATGCTGTTTTCAATACTCATGTTAATCCATTACAAGTTTACTTTGGTATCTCTCCCTGACACAGCTTTATGCTGCTTAGACTTGCCCTTCATGTGCAAGCAGTGAAGCTCATTGGTTTTTCTGTGCTCAGGCAGTGGCTCTGGAGTCACAGCTGTGTCTGGGAGGGGAAAGAACAGATGGGCTGAAAGTGAGCATGCCATGTCCAAAATCACAATTTAAATTTTATATTGCTTCTTAAGGACTACAAATCCAAAGGAAAAAAATCCTCAGTTTTTTTTTTTTTTTTTGTTCAGATGATCATATAAAATGAAGACTGAGGCATGGTCTCACTGAAAGACACTGGAAGGAGAGTGCTGACAATGAACGATAGAGAGGCACAGAGAACTTTGAAATACTGTCAATTCTTTTTGTCATGATATTACTGGATAGAGAATATCCAGTCTTGGGGTTAGAGGCACACTGTGCTCATTCAGATATTGTCTGTGGGGTGCCCAAGGAGCCTTGACTGTTCGAGCAATCTTCTAACTCCTATGGCATCCCAGGTGAGATGTGAGAGAATGAATACAGGGCTAATAAACACTTACATTGTGCCCTTACAGTTGCCATAGTGATAAACTCTTGTTACTGTTCTCAGATTTCTGATAAATTACAAACAAGAAAGTCACAGTGATACCAAGAGGGAGCATTTCTGTATATCTAAATTTTGTTTTCTGTTTTATGTTATGTTGTGCCTGATTTATGGGACTCAAAGTGGGGTAAGTCACAAGTGAGTACATGCATACCTGTATGCCCATGTATATTTAAGTAATTCCTTACAATTGGTCAAAAATCCTCTGATTTCTAGGAAAAGAACATGCAGTTGCATGTACTACTATACATTATGGCATGGCATTATGATAAAATGTAACAATTTTAAAAAGAAAGCAATGCCTTCTACCTGATTTTTATGCAGTGCAAGAAGAGATAATGGTGACAACAGTCATGTATGAGGTAGGGTGAAACTTGAAAGAATAAGACTAATGCAAATTAGTTTGATCAGGCACATCTGTTTCAGTGAAATTTTAAAATTATTATTTTTCTTTTCTCAGCCAAGTGTTACAAATCACTTATTTCTATTCAGAAGACTCTTTGCAGTCAATAACATCTTGTGGGAACATCCTGTCAGGGCGTTTGACACTTGAAGAAGAGGAAGGGTGGGTGTAGTTAGGTCTGTGGGTTTTCAGGCTGCCTAGAAACTTGCTGGTAGCAGGTGCATGCTCCATAGATGGGGAGAAATCACAGGGTTGTGTCCTGAACCTTACAGGGTCAGTGACTCTGTGTAGGCCTCTTAATACACCTGCATAATAAGCTTTTCCTTTTTCATATTAATGTTTTTGAAAATGTTTCTGATCTGTATTTGCATACAGATGCCAGATGATGACACATTAACTCTGCAAGCTGAACTGAGCACAAAAACATGCTCAATTGAAGCAGGGAAATATTGCTGTGTCAAAGTCACATAAAATTACACGTGCAAGATTTACCTAGCAAGTTTCTGGAAAGGAGCCATCTCTTGAGTCTTACAGCAATGGTCTTAATATTTAAGTAAACCCGGAAAATGTGTGGTTGACAGAGAAAAAAAAAAAAGTAATTCAACAGATCTTTAAAAGGACCTAAAATCTATCTAGCACTGGGAATAAGTTAAGTAAAGGATCTTGTCTAAAACCAAGTAATCATCATTGTCTGATCAATCTATTTAGGAAAAAAAAGCAGCTTGAACAAGTTATTCACACTTTTTTCTCACATTACCTGAAACTTAAAGATAGAAGTATTCTATGCAGACCTTCTGATGATATGTGATGAAATGTGATGTGCCACATTTGATTCTGCTGTAGCTGGCCATCCTTAAAGAGCTGTTTCTAAAATGTGTGTTATCACTTCCAGTACATTGCATTGCTCTAAACATTAGTGTGGGATGACTAGAGATTATGATGTGCTAGAAATGGGATTTCCATTTCTACAGACACCAAAAAAGACTTACCTGAAAAGCCTGCAAGGTTTTTGTTCATAATTGCAATAGGAGATATAGCTTTTTGTCTTCTTCACAGAGAAATGAGAATACAATGTGCCTTTCTATTTTCAAAGAAAAAAGTTTGAAATTACCTTTAATGTTTCGTTCTGGGAACTCTGATCTGGCAAGATCTAGCTTGAGTTTCTTCAAAACTTGAATACCAGAGAGAGCAAGCCCTTTTTGCCTATGAGGGAACAAACTTCTTTAAGTATTAGTGAAATTGCAGGATGTCAACAAAATGTGTGGAGTTGGGCTGCATCAAAGATCTTGGATCTGTAAAAGGACTCCTTCTTTCAATGCCTCTGGGTTCCAAATTCAAAGCAGAAGACATCAGGAAGTGGAGAAAGTGAAGCAGGTGTCACTTTTATATGTCCTTCCACTCATGACTCAGTACATTTTCTCGCATCATAAAATTTGTGTTGTACATTATTCTTTCTTTGGGCCTAAATCTCTCCCTTTTCTGTGTGAGATATTTCACATGGTAAATGTATGCTTACTGGAACTAAAATGGATTTAAACTGCTGCAAAGTTCTAAGGGAATGACACTTTCTACTGAATTACATTTTCAGCCTTACATAACAGCCATCTGAAAGTTAAAGTTGTGTCCTTTCCCAAGGACAGAGTTTCAAAGCTGTCACCTCTAATTGTTATGCAAGGAAAGGAGCTAATCAGATAGATAGTGTTCATCATTTGATTTCATACTTGTTCTACAAGCTTAAGCACAGGAAACCTACGAGAGATTTATTTCCTTTCTCACTCATATCTTTACTGCACAGCATAAAGATGAATGTCTACAAAGAGATCTTTGAATTCTTTCTTTCAATTTCCTGCAAGTAATGATACTGAAAGGTTTCTAGCTCTCCAGGGACTTAATTTCTATATATACCCGAGGGTGACTTCTGATCAAAGATGCCTTTTAAAAAGAAGGCTAGTGAAGATGCTCTAACTAAATGCAAACTTTCTTCCCCAAGGGCTAGCAAGGAGCAGGAGTAAGTCTATAAGAGGGAACTGGACAGTATTATTGGTAGAAGTACACTAAAAAAAAAAAAAGAAATTCAAAGTAACCTGCTTCCTAAATGGAAAAGGGATTTGTAGATACTGCTGTGACCAACTACCATGGTTATAGCTGAAGTTTGTTCTGTTTTTAGCACACTAGTATTTGCAAAGTTTCCCTTGTGTTGTTTTTTAAGGGAATATCAATGTCTGGGAACTAGAAGCTCTTCCTGTGCTAAGCTTCCTGGGACCATGAATTCACCCATACACTGAGTGGTTGTCTGATTTCATCACTTGCATGTGTATATAATGCTGATATAATAGAATTATTTTGAAACCTAGTGACAGTACTTTCCCCTTTCTTTCATGAGAAGCCAATCCATTACCACTTGGCAGGAGGTGGCCTGCTATGAGTAAATAAGAACACACACCTTGGTACATGATTATCTTTCCCTTACTACTACAGTCAAAGCTTCTCTTTGATAATTACTGTTCCTGCTTTATTTCCTTGCAGTTTGAATACTATAGACACATACATTAAACTATTTGTTGCCAGAAAATATTTGTGAATGGATTTAATTTAAATACTTTTAAATAGTGTTGAGTAATAGGAGCAGGATCATTCAGCCCTTAAGGAATATTGTAAAATTTAAGTTATCCCAGAATTGTATATATTGGGCACATCTAGATTCCACCTGAAAAACAAAACACTGCATCAGCATTTCCCTCAAATACTATTTTCAATGAACCTTTGTGTGAAGAAGGCCTTTGGCATTGACATTTAATTATTTAAATGAGTACTGCAGTAGAGTGTATTAAAAGTTGCAGGTAAGTCATAAGCCTTGAGTTTTGCTCCTATTTGCTTTGTATATATCCCAGTTTTCTCCTACTTGGGGTTGTTCAGAAATCACTAATTGCTCTCCTTGGTGTGACATGAAGCATTGCCAGGTAGGATAGTGAACCTAGAAGCCAATTTCTTGATCATCTGTATAAACATGTTGTCACTCCTGGGGTCTATTGTGGAGTCAACCAGCCAGCTTCTTCCAGTGAAGCCCAGGATGACTGCAGGGACCCTTTCCTGTGTGCAAGATGAGTGACACAGCACAAAACTGGGCTCACAGGTGCCCTGTGCAGCTGCCCAGTGCTACAACAGGCAATTTTCACCTTTGTCTATGTGTCTTCGTGTGACAGGACCCAAAAAGATCTTTAATATTTTACTATAGAACCATCATTTCTCCCTTGCCAACATCGCCCTCTAAATGCAAGGGGCTGCATCTCATTAGGGGATCTTGCTGCTGGTTAGAGGAAACTGGTATCCATATGCACAAAAATATCCCAAAAATAGGAATGCTTTGCCTCTATCTGGACCAGATTCTATCCAGGTCTTCTGAGCTGATAGAAAGCTGGCTGTGAATGCCATGCATCTGTCTCATATTCTTTATAGAGTCTAGGTGTCTCTCTATGGGATAGACAAAAGAAAATGAAAACTTCTTTCTTTCTTTCCCCCCACTCCACCTCCCCCATCTTGTTTTTCAGGATTCTTTCTGACAAGAAGGGGTGTAAAGCTGAATGGTCTTGGAGTTCTGTGTTGGTGGTGCTAGTCCTAAAGGACTACAAATTTGACCATACCTGAATATATTTTTAAAATTAAGTTTTTTATAACACACTGACATGTTCCAGCTGTTTCAGTGTTTTGATATGTGTATCTGATGAAAACCTTTGGGTTATAGAGGGCTGCAGAGGCATGGAGAGGATCCAATTTAGACGAGAATTTAATGTATTTAGGAAGTCAACAGAGGAAGACTTCTGGTTCCACTGGAGCTAGGGAATGTGAAATATATTCTTAAATCTACTCTAGCTTTTAAAATAAAGAATATTTCAAATTACAGAGGAGAGATGTTAAATTGTCTTGACATACCTTCCTTCCCTCTCAGGAGATTATCCCAAAGAATTATTCAAACAATTCAACCCGAGCAAAGTGCCTATGAAGAGATATCTTTAATTTTTCTGCTTTTCAACTACTGTCCCCAATTTTCCAACTTTTTAAAAAAATTCACTTATTACTTTAAAATTAAGTGAGACAATTGAAATTTTCTCTGTTTGAATGACACAGAACAAACATTGTGTTTTCCACTAGAAGAACTGTTGGGAATAATAGTGTTAACCTTCATGCCACTTGATCTTTAGAAGGAAGGTAAAGAAATATTTTACTATGGAATTATTCAGAATTTTACTAGAAAGACCAGGGTGTGAGGAATTGAAGGATGAGGGACCACAGAGCTAGAGAAAATTAGCTGGTGGAGCAGTTTCAATGCTGGTGTGAGCTCCAGACAGCTCAGTGGCAGTCACTGTCACCTTTTCAATTCACCATACATGAATTTTTAGTGAGGTTTGGTTACAAAATCATGCCTGACATGAGGGTAACCATAATCCAAAATCTCTGATCAAAATAATTTCAAGGATTCTATAAACTCTTCAAATATACGCAAGCACCTATGTTTTTCTACCTGTAGTAATTTCTTCTTTTCCAGTCCCATAGCAAATAATGTATTCCTGTGGGTTTCATATCAAGCTTTTTGTGAAGTGAAAATGGAATCCATGGCAAATTTCTTTGCTTGTTGATGAATCACCTCCACTACTTCAGTTTTGCCAGAATGCCTGAAACATTTTGCATTTTTAACTTTCCTGTGTATTTTCTGTGTTTGTGTGCAGTGCTTAATGAGAGAGGCATTGCTCAATACATGTAATAGATATATAGACCTGGACATATTAAATTTATAAGCTATAAATACCTTTTGCATAGGCTAGAAAGATATTTTCTTTTGAAGTAGCAGTGTGATTTGCAGTACATTTCTAATCCTTTCCGGATTTTTTTTTTTTACTTTTTGCTCCATATTTTGTGTTTACGCATTTAGTGTTTTCCCTTCTCATGTGATTTACATCATAAGGAACACAGCAGGTATCAGATTCTTTCTCTCAGATGATTTATTGAAGCTGTCAAGATAATTTTTTATTTTATGTCTCTTATCCAGAGAGCTTTCCATTCCATGTTATCTGGTTTGCCCCCCCACCCCACCATATATTCCCTGTATAATATTTCACCTTAATGGAAATATTGAAGACTTTAAGACATAGGTCATATCTCTCTAAGAATCTGTTCATCTCCTGTTAGTAGGGAACAGACTTTGAACTTTTCTTTATTCAGCCCTCTGTACAGAAATTTTATCTAGAACATATTTATCTTGTTTGATTATGTGGGTGTCTTGTTGGTCAGTATCAAAAACCATAAGAAAGACAAGATATTTTCATACTTCCCACTCATCCACTTAGTCGATAATTTTATTAAAGAAGGAAATTGTTTTGAGTGCATCTTTTTTGAAAATACATGTTAAATGATTCTTATTACACTCTTATGTTAACAAACTGATAGGTTACTTTGTAATTTATTCCACTATTCTTTGGGGTACTGAAGTTAGGTTGTATAGTTTCTAATTTCTGAGATGGACCTTTTTCCTCTTTGAGAAGGATTTTTTCTTTGTCCTCTCACAGTCCTTTGGGATCTCATTGTCTTCTAAATGCATTCAGAAATCAGTGCTAATACTTCTGAGACTGCTCTGGCTACTGCTGTGAGTACTCACAGGGGGACGTTTTGTCATGCCCTGCTGAGTTCATTATCTCTAACACTTAAATAATCTTCCATGCTTCTAATTTATCTCCTTTCTCCTTGTTCCTGATTCCACAATAATCGTGGTATGATTTACTGAGTGCTTGCACCAGTAGATACTTTGGTATGAAACAGCTGAACAGTTCTCTTAGTGACTCCCCTCAAATCCCAAGTGTTCACCAGAGCTCCACATCTCTGTCAATGACTGGAAGCTCTAGGTTAGATCCATGCCCTATTCTCCTTTGCTGTCCTGAGAGGTGCCAAGCTCCTCTCTAACATCCAAAGGTGTCTGAGGCATCAGGAGCACTGAACGCAGTGCCTTCTTCAAATATAATATGTCTTATCTCTCAGAAGAGTGATGGAGGCTTTGGTTTTCCTTTAAAGCAAAATAATGCAATAGTTGAGCTGGAACCCAGAGAAGTCCCAATGCTCATGATCTCCACAGCTCTGCAGCCCCTGTCATTCCTTTATGAGGGCCAGTGTCATGCCAGACATGCCAGGGGGTGAACAGGGACATGCCAGGGAGTGAACAGGAGGAGGGAGGCAGAAAGGAATAGCCGGGACAAGAAGAAGTGAGCTTGTGCTACTCCACAAGCAAGTATGCAGGAAAAGGAAAGGTTAATTCATGGTCTGCTCCAATGATTATTCCTGCTTCATTTGAAGACAGAGTGGTTAAAATGTAGGTAAGTTCCATGTGGTAGAAAACATTGGCAAATTTTGTGAAGAACTCATTTTGTAAAGAAGTGTTACAGTGTCAAATAATGTTTAAATAAAATAATTTTGTTATCTGGTAGCATGTAAGTATTCATTGTGTCATATTTGTCATGCCTTCTGGCATAACAAATTTAGCATTTGCTCCAAGACACATTGGCTACTGTCACAGAAAGTAGCAAAATTGATATAAAAGAGGGGCAGCATATGGCAAAAATATCACTTTGGGAAAGGACATAATGCTGCAATTAATAATAAAAGAAGAAAATAATCCTTTTGCAAAGCAAAATCTAATCCATTTAAAGCGCATCCCTGGAGCAGTTTGCTGTGGTTCCAAGCCTAGGTGAATTCTCCTAGGTGCAGTAATCTTTCAGTGGAATTTATTTTGTCAGGACTATGCCAAACAGGAAGACATAGTAGATATGACATGGAATATATAATATGTTATAGCCTTCCCTCCCTCTGAAATCTTTTGGCCTCATGAACTTTTGTACCAAAGACTTTATTCCTTGAAAAAGAAAGCAGTATATATACTTAGGTTGGAATGTCAGACTTCTTCCTTGCTGCTGCATCACAGTGAAATAATTTTTTATTTCCAGACTGGATTGGGTCTAAAGGCACGTGTCAAAACTTCTCTGAATTCTGGCTCAGCGAAAAGTAGAGCTGAAATGGGGAGGTCTCTGAAAAATTACTTCTTTTTGACCAGGGAAGGGGAAAAAAATCCCAGGGTACATGAATTCAATAAAAAAGTATCTAGAACTTCTCTCTCTGGAAGACCAGCTGGCTGTTGTGGGTCCACATAGAAAGTTATTGTAAAAGTCATAGCAAGTGAAAATACAAAGTGAGGTCCTCTGAAGAGCTGTGTATTTCCTATTTCTCCAGAGAATAAGGAGGGGTTATTTCAGCTCAGGATGAGAAGGAAGTTGACCTGCTAGACCCTTGCAATTGTTTTCAAGGACTTTTTCTTGTTAGAGGAAAAGGAATGTGGGACGGGATAGGATAGGAGTGTTTCACATCTTAAAGCTCTGAAAAGTGTGTTTGACAGGTTGCAAATATGTGAAAAGTACACTTCTGAACAACTTTGGTGGGAAGTGAGAGAATTATCTCAGGCAGTAAATAGTTTGTTAAAGTGAGTGACTTCAACAGCTAATCTGTGCTGACTTCCATGGAGAAGCTACAGTGAATCCTTCAGAAACCTTCACACACAGAATCACACAGAGTATGCTGAGTGTGAAGGAGCCCACAAGGATCGCTGAGTCCAACTCCTGCTCCTGCACAGGGCCATGCCCAGGAGTCACACCCTGTGCCTGAGAGCATTGCCCAAAATCTTCTTGAATTCTGTCAGACTTGGTGCTGTGACCACTTCCCAGGGAAGCTGTTCCAGCACCCAGCCACCCTCTGGGTGAAAAACCTTTTCCTAATATCCAATCTAAATCTCCCCAGACTCAGCCTCAGACCATTCCCTTGGTCTCTGTCACTTTTCACCACAGGTAAGTGATCAGAGTTCCCCCTCCTCTTCCCTGATTGACTTCTAACATTTGGGAATTTTACCCTCCTGTCCCCTGAGTAGGTGATGTTTAAAAAGTGGCCAGCACTGATGGACCTCAGCACCAGCAAAAACTTTTTTTCCAGGAGACCTTGCTTTCTAGTTGCCTGAGCAGCCTGAAGTTTGCTGAATATGCTGAATGAAGCACATGAAATATGCTGAATGAATATGCTGAATGAAATATATGAAATATCCATACGCTGAATTCAGATTTTGGCACTTTTCCTCTTCTTAACAAGATTTTAAACTCAATTTCTTTTGCGGTCACCTTGGCCAAGATGGCTGCCAATCTCCACTCATGAGATCCAAAGTTTTCACAAAAAGTAGGAGATCAAGGAGGGCATCTGTCTGAGCTGCCTCCCCTAGGAGCTGTTC
The DNA here is from genome assembly GCA_013186435.1 of Turdus rufiventris. Lineage (NCBI taxonomy): Eukaryota > Metazoa > Chordata > Aves > Passeriformes > Turdidae > Turdus > Turdus rufiventris. The sequence goes on along the minus strand of PYHW01009744.1, from coordinate 2,523,977 downwards.
CATAAAGTTGTCATTCAGGTTTTCAGGAATCTTCTGGCCTGTGCTGTACCAGCTCTGTGATGCTCTCAGTTAATTTCTGGCAAGTTGAAGTCTCCCATAAGGACAAGGGCAGTTGGCTTGGAAGAGTCCCCTAGTTCCCCAAAGAACAATTCATCATTGTCCTGGCCAGGAGGTCTGTAGTGGACTCCCACGATGGCATCTGCATTATTTGTTTGTTTGTCCCTTGACTGCCCCTTTTCCAGAGGCTCTCAACTGTGCCACTGCCAGCTGTGAGCTCCATACATTCTACCCCTTCTGCTCCATACAGTGCCACCCCTCCACCTCT
>PYHW01009744.1:2509925-2523602 GCA_013186435.1 Turdus rufiventris | reverse complement strand
TTCACTGATGCCAGTGATGTCAAATCCCTGTGCCTGGGCCAAAGCCTGGATTCCCCTTGTTTGTCCCTTGTGCTGGGTGCATTAGTGTAGAAACATTTAAGGTGTGGTACATTGTAGTCAACACTTTCTGAGGCAACTGAGGGATCCCATTAATGCTCCTTTCCTCAAGTTTTCACGCACCATCCCATCACTCATCACTGGCCAGCCTGGCTTTGACCCTTTCCCTCTTCCAGGCTTGTTCCATGCTCTACCAATGAGCCCTGCCAGGTTCTGTGCTAGAGCTCTTTTTCTCCTCTGATATTGGTGCATCTTGTCAGGTGTCAGTAGACCAGGGGTTGAGTACATCATCCCATGGTCAAAAAATGCAAAATTTTTCTGCCAACACCAGTCTTGGAGCCATGCAGTAGCCTGATGAATCATCAATATTATTTCTTCTTACCAGAAGTGAGGAAATAGCTGCCTTTGCTTTGGATCCCTCTCCCAACTGTCCCAGGGTCCTAAATTCTCTTTTGATCACCTTTTGACTTCTTTTTTATTTAATTGCTGCTAGTTTAAACATCCAATAGACAGTTATCAGAGGGTCTTACTGAACTGAAGAATTTTCCAGTAATGTCCCTTCTCTGAGCCCGTAGAGACATCAGACTTTCTTGTGAGTTGGGTCTGGTCTGCATATAAGCCCCTACACTCCCCTTAGAAGGGAGTCTGCTATTACAAGTGCCCACCCTTCTTTTCCTCTTAACAGAGGACGTCATGGTGCATGGAAGAGGTGGTGCTGTTTTAAGAGCCACACTATCCTAGAAGGCTCTTTGCCCAACTCATCCATTGTCTGACCAGTTCCAGAACCTCACATCTCTTCTAGAAGGTTCCAGTCCTACTTGCAAAATCCTGAGAATGAGGAGGAATCTTCCAGGCCTGATTCCAGCCTCCATCTTTAAAACACCCTTGGCTCACAGTTGTTTGACTTGATTACCCTGCAGGCTTCTGAGTCCACCTGCTTCTCACTACGATGGAGGTTTCAGACTCCTGAGAGTCTGAGACCAAAGTGTCTCTGAAAATAATGGGTTCATTTCTTGCTCATTCTCTCGAATACTATGTAGGGAGATGGCCTCAGCTACAGGTTCACAGAACAAAATGCGCCTACAAAGTCGTACAGAGGAGCACATGAAAGGTCATATGTAAAACTTGTGCTTGTCCTCTGTATGTAGATCCTCAGCTTCACACCAGACATCCCTCTTGAGATTGTTCATAGGGCAGGGAAATGGAAAGGGATTAAAAAAGACCACTAAATCAAAAAGTACAAACCCCCCCACTTTTGAGAAGCTAACAGCATTGTAAACTTCTTTAAAGGCATGGTTCTGTCTAAGGGATATGGCAGTTTACTGATATGGTCAGACTACCTGTGGGCTTTCTAAAAACCTGTGGAAATGTGGTGCATAGACCTGAGAGAAACTTATCTTTTCCTGGAATAAATCGCCTCTTAGATTTCCAAGGACTGCTTTTTTCAACAATTTCTCTGAAACACTGATAAGCTTTTAAAGAAGAGATTCAGAGAGTGAAGAATGAGAACTGTGTAAAAGCAGATTTTCTTTCTGCTTCCTAGAAAATAGCATGAACAGGGGTAAGAAAGAGTTCTTGTTTATTACAATTTAAAAACATGGATCCAGTCTTTAAGTTTATGATTAGCCATGTTTAGTTCACCCTAATAAATTGATTTACAGCATTTGCACTTTATATTAAGTACTCAGCCAAAATAAAATTTCATTTATGCTTCTTTATAATATTTACATAAAATATTTTTTTTAGATTTTAAAATGGTTAGAATTTATGTCTTATAAATAAATTTTTAAAAGTTATAAGAATGAAAAAGTATTTTTTAAATTTAAAATGTTGCTTGACACAATTTCCACTTTGTAATAATAAAAAAAAAAGAATAGTGACTTCATCCTACAAGCACTTTTTTATGCCTAATCTTTTTAAGGAGCAAAGATGACACAAAACTTCTTGAAATAATATATAAGCCATCAGGACATCGAGAGAACCTGGCTGTTTTTAGCTGCCCAGAACAACAACTTCAAAGCCAAACCTGCAGATGTAGCCCTGCTGTGCATAGCAAAAAGTCAGACTGGCAGGAAAAACCTAATGCAAAAGAGCACAGAGAAGGATCCAGTAGAATAGGAAATAAGAGATTTTCATACATTTCTGCTGAAACATCTGTATCTGTTTGTACCAATCATTGACACTTAAAAGCACAAACTGGGAGCAGAGAATGGAATCAAGTTTTTAAAGACTTGGTGTTCACACTTGTTTTTCAAGAGAGAGATGCAACACAGGACTGAACACAGAACAAAGAATTATTGTCCTCTTTTGTATACATTCTCCTTAAATTTCTGCTACTGGAGTAAGACAAATATGGATGAACTCACACCAGAAAGAGGACATCAAATTAAGGCAGAGAACCTCAATAATAATAATGTATTTTTCTCACTATTAATAATTAGTAATATATTAGCCCCTCCAGAGAATCAAAAGTGCAGAATGAGAGACCACAGATTTTTTAAAAAGCATTTCCCAGAGGACGATTTCCATGCCTTCAGATGATGGAGTCTATTCCAGAGTGCTGTACCTAGACATATGACAATGATGCACCAAAAGTTGCTGCAATAATTTATGTTTTATTCCCACTGCTACAAACTGCCAGGGCATCCAGAGCAAGGAGAAGATTATTGAAGAGTCGTCTTGGCCATGTAGGAATGTAGCTGAACAGAGCAGATTGCAAGAACAATTTTTGATTTGATCCACTACTCTTTCAGGAGGGTGGTAAATATTGCAATATACAAATATATAATATTTAAATACTAGATAAATATATAGATAATATTTATTATTATATACATAGACATTAAAAAAATATATATGAAATATATAATTGTGGAGGGTGGTAAATTTTGCAAAAGTATATTTCATAGAGGAGCTTATTCACATAGCCACAGCTTACTTGCAGGCTCGAAGGTGATGGAAAAACACACATTATTAGGAAAGTTTAAAATAATGCATTTATTTTCTTCCCTTTGACAGAGAATTAGATTAATTTCTATATCTGGGTCTGGATAAAATGTTCCTGCCCTTTGTTCAGCCCAGCAATAACTTCAAAGCATTCTGAATATTTGGCTAGGTACAACAGTATTTCGTGTCATAAATCATGGATCACATTAGCTGGGCCATTCATGAACTCAGTAAGTAATGACAAATGTAAAGCTAAATTTGGCTTTCAGTTGCACAGATGTAAATCTCTTGTAGCTTTGAAATCTACAGAACATTCATTATGAAAAGAAACTTTATTTTCAATATTCCCAGAAGACAGGGAAACCAAAGGACTGCTTTCAGATCACTAAAAACAGCATATCATTTCAGATGTAAGTTTAAGAAATCCAGAGATTTTGTGGAAAAGAAACAAGTTTTCTAAATTTGTGAGTTCTGATAAATTTTGTCATAGTTAAATCATGGGAAATGTTTTGAATAGCAAATCTTTAACCTGAAGAGGCCAGAAAAGGGAATAAACATTGCTTTGGACGTGTTCTGAAATCAGTTTGTGCCAATATCTCCTAGGTTTCTGTTCAGGTCTGGCTGGAAGGCTTTGGTCCACATTTTAGCTGTGTTACATCCTATTAGAAGAAAAATATCATGACATCATCTGAGAGGATGCTGCAGCTGATGCTCCAGACTGTATTTGAAGATACAGTCCTAGGTGAGCCTTTTTTCTTGTTTTCTTATAGCAACAAGTCTCATGCTGCTCTTTCATGGGGGCCTGATTATATTATTGATAGTTGGCAGCTGGAGAAGGAGAGACTAAGGATAGCTAAAAAGAGATGGACGAGAATATGGTGTTGTTCTATGTAAACAGAAAAGAAAAGAAAGACAAAACCTCCCTCAACCTTTGGTCCCAAGGTGCCAGAATTATGGCAGGTTTTTTCCTGTGAGCAGGGCAGGACTGCTGAACTGTATCTGGTCTTTCTCCAGGCACAGGTGTAGAGCTGACAGAATCTGGCATTTTAAGAGTTATGTTTTAGGCTTGACAGAAGTTTAGTGTCTTGAAGAATTTAAACACACCAGCTCGGAGGAGCAGTCTGGAGTGTCTCCTTGTTTGAATGCACCAAACACACAACTGGTAAAACACCAGTGGCACAGAAAAGAAGCAGTGGTTGGGTGCCAAATGTGTCACCTTGATGTAAAATAACTCTGTGTAGAGAAATGTACCAAGGATTTGTAGAGCTTTGAGAATGAAAGTGGAACATGGATGCTTAAACATCCTTCAAAGTGGATTAGTGTTCCTGTTGCCTAATTCATAAGGACTGGCAGTGTAAAGCTGCAGGTGTCTAGAACTAACTTGTTACTAAGAGATCTGCCAGGTCTGCTCTAGCACTGAGCAGTTCTGAGTTAAGAGGGGACATTGGACTGTTCTGATTCAATTCATCTTCTAAGATAATGCACATTCTTCCTTTGGTGTGTGAATATGAGAGGCAGTGCCTCCACATTGCTGCCTGCACAGATAGGGATGAAGCTGTCAAAATCCATGGGTAAGAACAAAGCTGCTCCACTTCAGTGATACTTGGCTCCAGACAGAAGTGGAGAGGCATTTGAGTTATGCCTACTGCTAATCTGTATTAACAAAAAAGCACTGGAAGCTATTTTCATTATCCTTTGCTTTGTTTTTGTTAATCCTTCACTAGTCAAAAAAAAAAGAAAAAAAGAAAAAAAGAAAAAAAGAAAAAAGCAGAATTATTTTGAAGGCTTAAATTTATTTGCATCTGTTTTGCAGATTTGGAAGTAGTGAGGAGTATGTGCTTAGAATATTCTCTGTGGAGGTGTTGCATAGATTCATCATTAGAACATTGACTGGATGAATGCCTATTTACTAGGGTTGATTAAACTGTTACCTCTTTTTCCTCTTCTGCCCCTAGATTATATGCAAAAAGAACAATTTCTCAGTTGATCAATCAGTCAGATTTTTATATTGGAATTCAACAACAATGTAGACTCTCCCTTGTTGCCAAATTCCTTTTGTAAACTGGTAGCAATAATAAAAAAAGATACTTAACACACATCCTGCTGGCACTGGTCTTCTACAGAGTCCAAATCACCAAGCAGCTCCAGTTTGTGCGGCTGCAAATAAAAGGTAAGTGATCTGCTCAAAACAGCATGAATAACCATATAATTTTCCCTCTGCATTTTCAACATTACCATTAATCATTTGACATACTTCCTTTTGTAGATGGTTTCAGAAGTCTGTTCAACTTGATTCTGGTGTAGTGATACAAAGTAATACTGGGTCAAAATTTCCAAGTTCGAAACAAAATCCACAAACTTTCAGACATCTGCATTTCAGACATACATACACTGTGTATCCTGGCTGTAAATAACTAGAACATCCCAGATGTTTTTGATAATGTGTGAGGAACAAACCAAGCAGGCACATCCAAAAAGATAAACTGAAAGAGTTTACAAAGCTAAAAGAGTACATGAGATTTAGAAAACTCGTATCTCTATATTTCATCAAAATGTTTAGATCCTGCAGAATTTGAATTGTGCTGGCAGTACTTTCATGAAAAAATCCATATTGTTATATAAATAAAATATCTGACACAAATATCCAAATATATTGAATCAGTACCAGTAAAACTTCGTTTCTGAATCACATGGTGACAGTAATTTATAGCAGAAAAGGAAAATGATCTGAAGTACACCCAAAAAAAAAAAAGGGAGAGCTGAGCCAAAAAGGGGAATGGAGGAATGAAATAATACAGTAACAGTCTACTGTGACATAGATGGGTTATGAGCTCAGCTTTGACTGGTCTTATAAGTTTTAAAAAAAATGTCCTTTCCCCCAGCTTTCTCCTGTTCAAACCAATTCATCACACTATTTCTATTTTTCTGGCCTCAGATAAACTTAATCTAAAGACTCTTTCAAAATATGTGAAGAAATCCCCTCTGGTGAGGTCTTGAATCATGTGTGTGTTTTTTAATTTTTTTTTCTGGAAAAGACTATTTTGCCTGGCTGGCAGGTCTGCCTTGTTTTGTTGGGCTTTGTTTCTCTGGTACAAGAATTTGTTTATTAGAAATTATCTAGTTTCTGCAATGTCTAGAATATTCTGACTTCCTTTTAACTAGCTAGAAAGCCTTTTTCTCCATGAGCTAATGCAAGTCCATTCCCATGAGATAGGCAGTATGCTATGACATCCCTGTATTTTGTACGCTCTCTAAGAACATCAAACTGTCATGGGAGCCTTCTCTAGTGTAACAAATTTTCTGTCTTTATAATTAATTTAACCTTCTGCCATTGTGTAATAATTATCTTAGCTTCTCATATACATATTTTGAATTGAGGGTATTATTTATTTAAGCTGTTGGATGATGTTTGGTGATTCTGTTCTTTTCCTGGTGCTTTCCAATTAAGTAAGTTTCTCAGTCTTCTTTGAACTTCCTCTTCCATGATCTGCACTTCACTTTGATTAAAGACATCATTCTGTTCACATCAGTTTTTTTAATCTCCTTTGCCAGAGGGTTACATCATGCCTTCCATTCCCATTTTTCTTTCCAGAAGTCATCATGCTTAGTTCATTTGTCACCATATTCTTCTCATCATTCTGCCTGACAGCTTGAAAGATTTCTTCTGGTCACCTCCACCTCACAGGTAATGGTGTAATTTGTTTGTGTATTCCTTTAGTTCTGTTGTCTGTATCAATAAGTTCTCCTTCAACTCCAATTCCTGCAATGTTATGATATGAGATTAAGGTTTTATTATTTTTTTTTCTGTGATTGCATTAGTATTGATCTACTTTTCAATTTCCCCTTATTCATGTCACCCGAAGTAAAGCTGCTGTCATTACAATGTTCCTCTAGACATAGTCAGACAGGTGCAAGACAGAGCCAGACCCAAGATGTGTAATTTCATACACTGGAAATCTGTGTTAATGTAACCTGTGCAGTATCGTGACTTTTTAGATCTGCTTCTTCTTATGGTTGCATCTTTTGAAGTAACCCTGTGCTATAGGTGTTCTTCACTATTCTTCAGCACTTCCCTCAGGAATTATCACCCCCTCAACCAGGTGAAATGCTTATTGCATAAATGCATATAGAATTCTATATTTTACACTAAAGTGAGAAATTAAGAGACAAAATTATACAATAGATTGTATTTTTCTCTCTCCTCCTTTTCAAATGGATGACACACGAAAGAAAAAGATCAAAAGTTGCTATGGCTTTCTGTTCACAGCTTTGGTGTCACCTGGAAGCGGAAGTTTTTCAGAACAAACATTATAATCCTGTCAGAAGAAAGCTTTTAAATTTGAAGAATAAATGATTAGTTTTTGGGTTTCCCCTCTTCTGGACATCAGATTTTTTTTTTTTTTAATTTGACAAAAAGTCAATATTTTCATTGTTCTTTGTTTCTGAATTAGGTAATATAATTTAGAACCTGTTAGAGCAAGTGACTGACTATGTGGTTTAGGTCAGGATTTTCAGCACATGTCAGGGAACAAGTTGCTAAATGTATTAAATTCTGATAAATTAGCCAGAGAGACATCCCTGTGTGTTCTCTTAACTCTGTGAGCTTCTATGCTTTTTGATGAATATTACTTCTGTTTGCATGATGGGAAGGGACCTATTTTAAGTCGTTATTAACAACTAAGTGCAAGTAAAATATATTTTCTGAGACCAGCATCTTGATAAAAAAACTGGTATTTCTGTGAAAATAAAGTAGCTGGCTTGCATACAATGTAGGGATACTAATTTAAATTTTAAATCTGCTTAGTGGAGGGAAGAATGTGTTGTGAAGCTACAGTTTCATAATTTGGACCTAGCTAGAGCATCTGTTCTTTTGCAGATAAAGGACAAGTGAAGTCTGAATCAAAACTACATCAACCATTATTTTATCTCTGTGTTCTTGGTATCCTTGCACTCATCCTCATCACTTCTGTCAAAACTTTTGGATATTGAAATTGACTTAGTGAAAAGCATTTTATTCTTGCTTTGGGATTTAATTTGTTGCTTGCCATTTGTTTTGTTTTCCTTCTTCTTCCTGTTGACCTTAGCCAGCTGTTTTGAAAATGTATATTGTGAAACACATAATTAGTTAGAAATTGTACTACAAAGTGGTATTTCTACAAAGTGCTGATACTTTGGAAGAAAATCCTGTTAATGCACTTATTTTCCATTCTTCTGCACTGCTTCCTTCCTCGCTGCATTATCTCTGTAAATGGAGGTATACAAAAGTCATAGCAAGTAGTATGTTAAAAAGCTTCTGCTTTATGCAACCCAAGAAGCACAGCACAAGAAAGAATCACAGTAATTTTTTATCTTGTAGGGTCAGTACAAGCCTCTCCTATGAATTCTTGCCCATTACAACTATGGAATGCCTAAACATTTTTTCCTTGTGTGCTCTCTAAAAACCCTTCCTAGGAATCTTTGCTGCATAAATGTAGTTTTGTTAGTGATGCCTAGACTAGATTTAATACTACACAGCTGCTAGCAATGAAGAAAGCTTTGGCAGTACCCTTGTTATTCCTCTTATTAAGTTTTCAGGATTTTTAATCACCATACTGCTGATTTCTGTGTAGTTAAAGTAAAAGAAATTAGCTAAATCTTTTATGGCCCCTGTATGTACCCACTGGTTTCAAAGCCCTGGCATGAATAGTTCCACACCCAAAATATGAAGCTGAATTATTAGAACTAGTCTTGACTGTGAAATCAGTTGTTAAATCCTCTGTGAAATGCAATAAACTCTTTCTGTCCCAGTTCTTCCAGTGTAAAATGAAATGCCTATATATGTATATGATATGTATATGATATGTATATGTGTATGTGTATGTATTTGTATATGTATAAATGGATGAATACATATATACTCAAGGTCCATCATGATCCCTAATGTTGTAAAGAGGATAGCAAAACTCTTAAATGTTTAACATTCATGAATAAACATGGAATTCATCACTCAGTGATCGTCTTCCAAACTTTAAGCATCTAGGATCTCCCAAGAATTAAGAGAGAGTGAAAGCCCAAGTCTTTCCTGCCCTAGACACCTGTCAGCAGATGAAATGAACTTCTCTAAGGTGCACATGTCTTCCCAGGGATGACAGAGGTTACCAGATTAACCTATAATTCCTGCTTTTAGAGGCTATATTTGATTCATGGTCACATTTTAAATGGAAATCTCTATCATGGCTGTAAGCAGACAGTGCTGATACAATAATTTGCAATTAAATAGTTGAAAAATATTCTGCCCACGTGTGATGAAACATATTCTCTTTGGATGTTTGCTGTCTTAAAGGTCATTCACTGCTGCCTGCAGTGGATAAATAGTAGGATTTGAGGATCTATTTATCATAAGAACAGGTTTATATTAGATTGTATGAGGGAACAGGATGGTAGCATTCCATATACTGCAACATTACATACAACTCTGTTCACCATGCTTCTCTGTATGTTATTGGGTGGGAGATCTGAGAAAAGCAATTACCACGATGAGAGCCAAAGAGCCAAAGAGACTGGCTTCCTAGAGAAGCTGAAGAGCCACATGTACATACAGTATCTTGGACAAATGATTAATGGCTCCTGGGACTGACAGAGGTCTTAGGATATTTAACAGGTATTAATGCAGAAGTGACAGAACATTTCAAGATAATGAAAGTAAAGTGTAAATCTTTTGGAATGGGGAAATGTTGTGTAAGAGATGGTATATTAGGTCTACTGAAGTAATCACTATCAATGTATTAGTTTCCTAGGTTTTACTTGTATTTTTTACCTGGCTGCTAGAAATTTGCTTTAATAACAACAAGAAGAAATGCAATCAAAGTAACAAGAAAAAAAAAATCTCAATTTTGAAAGAAAAATCTTCCTGAGTGGCAATTTTGATGAACTCTCTGAAAAGTAGTAAATCCCCATCTCTTGGGACTATAGTAGGAAAATGGAAAGATGTAGGCAAATACACAATAGGACTTTTACACCAACAAAGAGAAGACCTAAATTTGATCAGGTTTATTTATTTTAAATTGCAACAATAATCAAAACCTTTAACTTTTAAACACATTATCCCTTCTTGTATGCAATATGCAAAAGACACTAGAAAAGCCAAGTAAAAGAAATAACCAAAAAGTTCTACTGTGTTGAGGCACCCCTTATCTGTGTTCTCCTGAGAACTATGCCCCAGAAGAATCAATGGTGTGAATATTCAAGTTCATCCTGGAATATAAGCACCTTTCACCAGGACTGGCATGCACTTGCTTTGCTTGACCAGCTCAGGATGACAAACTTTTATCACACACTTCAACATTTGCAGCCTGACTGCAAAGAGCCAGGCATAAAATGCATCCTCTCAGAAGCTCATTCCTAGAAATTGTGAGGCAGTGGCTGAGGCTACCAGGCTTGGGATGGGCACCCACAGGGTGATGCCAGGGTGCTTGGACCATGCATACTGGCACCCTCCTTTTTGCCCATGGAACAAATTTTCCTTCCCAGGTTATCCTCCTGGCAGGAGAGATGTTTAAATCTTGCCAGCTGTTCAGAATAGTGGGTTTGAATTACCTTTCTGTTCTGTCTGTAGTGATGAAGTACAGGGCTGCTTGACGGATACTCTTGGACAGCACTGGCTGTGTAATTTGTACACATTACTGCCACATTTTTGTTCCTTCCTTCCTTTTTCCACTCCTGCACCTACATTTCTCTGCCCCGGTCTTTTCCTTGATAAAAAAATCAATCCCAAATTACTTTCTCCCAGTTTGTGCCAGTTTTGGGATATTGATACCCATAATTGTTATTTCTGTTACCATTCCTTGTGTAACCTTAATCTTCTGTGTTACTGCTCTGGTCATACAGACACTATTGCTCTTGCAAGACCTGACTACCCACAGAGGTTCCCGGTGCTCCTCTCTAGTTATCTGTGAAGTTTGGCATATCCCTGCTCCTTAACCACCTGTGGAATTTAGACCTGTTCTAAAGTGCTCTCTGTAGCTTTTGATAGCATCTCACACTGTTATCTATCACATCCAAGGACTTTTCAGTGGATTTGCATGCCCTGTTCAACTTAGCCTCACTGGAATTCAGTTCAGTAGGTAGCCCTGGCACTTGCCTACAGCCCACTCAATCTCTGCTTTTTCCATCTTTCTCTTATTTTAAGTCACTTGGCATATTTTACTTTTTCTGAATTTTGTTTCTTTTCCCATTTTTCAGCATTATTCCACTTAAAAAATAAAATTCTATAAATAACCATAACCAAAATTTATAAGGGCTGTGTATTTTGGTCTTAATCTACACCTGGCTGTAGTTGCTGAAAGAAATAATGAGTCAGAGTCTGGAGTGCCCTGCATGAGCTCTGATGTCATGTGTGATTTCATATCACATAATTACAAAGGAAAATGTGTAACAGGCTGAATTTCCTTGGCTTAGTGAAGAAATCTATGACCTCCTGCACAAATGCATTGTTATTCTGACTCGTCCTGTAGAAGAGTCTCAGCTCTAAAAGACAAGACACAGAACCAGATTCCTGATGTATGCAAGGACAGAAAGATTGAGGGTTTGATATATTTGAATGAATAAAATTTCTAGTATGAATATACCTTAGATCAACACGTTTAATATGTTACTGGTATCCTTACCAGAGCTGACTTTTGTAGCACTCATTATAGATCAGTCCCAGATAGTCTAGTCCCAGATTCCCCCAAAGGCCCATAGTTCCTTAGGTCTCCCTAAATCAAAATTTCTAGTACTCTTAAAACCTGAGCTCAGTGCCTCTGAAAAACTGGGTCTGCCCTCAATCATAAGCTGCTGTTTCACAGAGTATCACATACATTAAAAGTAGCTCAGCTTTTATCAAAAGAATTTCTAAGCATTTTTATGTTCATAAGAATATAGACAGAGATTTAAGTGCTTATACATGCCATTCCTCTTTCCTCCCCTAGAGAGAAGGAATGTCATGGTTGGTGAGAGTTAATGCTTGCAAAATTGCATTTTTTCATATAACTTCTATTAGTTTTTTTCAAATTTATTTTAAATTTTAAAGGTTTCTTTTGAAAAATAACACCGATCCTTTGCTTTCTTCTATTAAAGCCCAAAACCTAATAGATGTGTGTGTGTTTGTGTGTGTGTGTCTGTGTGTTCATATGTACATGCCTTCTTTTAATCAACAACAAAACCCTGCCTTCAGGGCAACATAGGCATTTATGAAGCAGACAAGACAAGGATTGTGCCCTTAATACTAGATATCATTTGTCAGCTGGTTGAGCTTTAACACACACTGTGATTTGAAGACAAATTTGGCACTTTTTTTGGCCTCAACTGCAAAAAGTGTTTCTACACTATAGCTGACTTCCAATTTACACAGTACTGATGTGTTTTCTTTATGATAAAATCCCAGTGCACTAGAAATGACTGGTGTTTCATTTCTGCTTTCCATTCCCCATGTTTTCTCTAATTCTTATCAGTGATGATTGACACTATTCAATATTTTTCATGCTTTCAATGTGATAAAGATCTCTACCTTTCGTTCCTATTATCACATCTGGTTTTCTTACATATATTCCAATTCCATTAATAGTAACATTTGAAAAATTCGGTAATGCTATTCCATTTCTTATTTTCTCTATCTTTGTGTCTTGTGAAGATAACACTCCTCTCTTACTTGCTGCACATTACTGCCAACTTTCTAATTAAGTAATTTATAGTTCTCTCCAGACAGTTAGGTGCATCAACTGAAATGTGATTTACAGTTAATGAGGCGGGGCCACACATTTTATTGTCTAAATTCACATTTTCCCTGTCCTCTGTCTTCTGTCTTTGCATTGACATATCTTATTCAAATCACCTACTTAGAGCAGTCCTAGTAAAAACTTCAGGCTCTTCTGTCCTTCCTTTGTCAGGTCACTTGTAATTTCCCAATGCATTCAATGAAATTTCATAAAAGATACTTCATGTGGGATTTTTTCCTCTCTTTCTGCCTGGGTGTCTCTTCCTGTTGTCTAATGACCTATTGACAGAAGTAGTATATTCTTCAAATAGTTTTGGTTTTGGTCCAGTAAGTCCTTCTCTCATAGTTTCCTGTCATTACTCATTGTATTCACTGACATCCCTCACTGATCTCATCTTTTCTTCTGTACATTTCATGCCAACATAAAGTCACTTCAGGTCAGAGTTCATTCAGTGCTAACTTCCTCCTGCTGCTCCTGTCATATTCCCTTAAATCTACTTTTCATCAAGACACTAATCCCAGGCATATGATCTAATTGGGTGGTATGTTACAGGGCTTTAAATATGCCTAAGCATTACTGAATTTTGCTTGAAAATATTTTTGTTTTCTTTCTTTACTTGTCTTAATTCTGTTCTCTTAAGCTCCTATGTAAAGCTGCCTACATCTGCACTCTTGTATAGCTCATGCCATTTCCTGTGGCATTTGTGTAATTCCTTTTGGTATCACAAAGCACTGTTAAATCTAAATACTAACTCAAATCTTAGAAAAATTTCACTAAGGAATTGATATCATGGAAAAACTACAGTAGTTTCACGAATATAAGCCGCACGGACTATAAGCCGCATCTCTGGGCATTGGCAAACATTTAGTTTTTTGTCCTTAAATAAGCCGCACCCGAATATAAGCCGCTCTGTCGTTCATAGCGAGGACCCGCGTGCAAC
>PYHW01009744.1:2472039-2509508 GCA_013186435.1 Turdus rufiventris | reverse complement strand
AGCCGCCCCTGAATGTAAGCCGCATTTCCGATGTGGGAGCAAAATTTTAGTTAAAATGGTGCGGCTTATATTCGTGAAACTACTGTACATATTTTCAATCCCTATAAAAAGGTGGAATTCTTTCTTTTAATTTTCCAATAACTTTTCCAAAGTATTTCAGTATTTGCAACTTAAAAAAAAAAGCAAATGAGAAAAGAAAGAACAAAATAAACCTTTCCTAAACTCTTGCCTTTCTATTGTATCAATCCATTCTCTCCATGCAGCCTATTTCAATTTCTAATAACAGATGCCCTTAAAAGATTCAAATATTTTGCAGATTTCTGTCAGCGTGATACTGTTGTGTTCTGCAGTGTAACTTATCTGATTAAACTGCAGGCTGCTTGGCAAAGCTTTCCTCTCCATTGTCTGCTGTCTGATGGCTCTTTACAACCTGAAAATTTGGCATCCTTCTTGTTCTTGAGGAACCCCACCAATACTTTAAACATGCTTGATTTTTTTAATATATATTTTTTTTCTATCACTGCTGTTCAGTTATACCCAAATTGTGGAAAAAGAGAATATACACTTGCAATTTTAGCTAGAGCATTTTACTTTGTAACAGTATTTTTCATTAAGCAAATTTTTCTTTATGCCATTCGGGTGAGTGAATATATTTACTGATTTTTGGATACATTTCCTAAGCACATTTATGTTTGCAAAACTCTTAACTGATGATTCCAGATTCTCTTCATTCCCATTGGCTTTGCCAGTTTTCTTGTCTATCGTTTGCACTTTGTTTTGATTTGCCAAGTCTTGTTATTCACACTTTGTTTTTAATATCTACTCTTCTCAAAGAAGTCTTTGTTTCCTTTCAATCAAGAAACCAAGCATTTTTTTTCTTTACTAATTGTATTCTTCTTACCTTTGTTTCAGTTACCTGTCCAATTTCCTCTTTTCATTTGTAAACATTTTTATTTTAGTGGAAGCATCATCACTATAGACAAAGATAATAGCAATTTGGAAAGTTGTCCCAAATTTAGCAGCAATAAAAAAATTACTGAATTTACATATGTCCTTCTCCAAACTAAATTTAAATTTAATTTTAACATGGAAATTCTGTGGCAATGAAACCATGTATTTATTTTTAAGTTGGGATGATAGTGACTCCTCAAATTGGTTAAAAAGTTCATGTTTATGTGGAACATGTCTTTTGTCCTCTGTTTTGTGAATACAGCAAATCCATATCAAAGGTGATCTTTTCTACTCATGCTGCTTAAAATTCAAAGGTTTCTTTCTCTAAATAAAGGTATTTGAGAATCTTTTAGGCTCTGGGTGCTGGAAAAATTTGTTTCTCTGCTGGTCTCACAACTGCCAAAGAAAAGGGTGGGTTGGCATCATACTGTGTTAGTACACAAAAAGCCTACATGACCTGCTCACACACCTCTGCTTGCTGCAGGAAATCTGGCGAGGAGCCCTAGATAAAGTCCCATCTGCTGAGCCTCTGCATTTCCTCAGCAAGACTCCTGCCCCCCACAGCCAAATCTCTGTAGACAAATCAGTGTTGGACAGCACCATGCTTTGGCTTTCCATGTCACTGTCCCAAAATGAGACCACTGATGACACAGAAAGGAATTGGGATTTTGGCAACTGAGAGTTCGTGATGCTTGGCACCAAAGCCTGTGATGAGGGTCACATAATACAACATAAAACCTCTTAGAAATGTAGCAACTGGCCCAGAACTTGCTGACTGCTTGCTAGCTATTGAGCAATCCCAAACTGTCTGACCAAAACCCTACCCTATGTGTCCTCAGCTGCTTTTCCCAGATGACTGATGGCAACTGTTTTTGAAAGGGGTCCAGCAATGTCTTTGTAGTGCCTTTACTTTTCCACAGCTCTAGCCAAGTGACTGTGCACCAAGAACCCTGAAACTCCCAGCCAAAACCTCTCCCTCCCGGTACATCTTCATGTACAGAGGACATCAACATGTTCTCTGTTGGATTTCAAATATGGCTGACACTAAAACATGCCAGAAAAAGAAGCTTGAGCAGAAGAAATAATTGATTAGAAATCCTCTTAACATCTTTCAAAAAAATAGCTTCTTAATTTTTACCACTAATACAAGTAACATAGGGAGGAAGAGAAAAATGTAGACGCCTTACAGAGACAAGAGGTAATAGTCTCTAAAGTCAGCTATGAATAAAAAATTAAAAAATAAAGCATTCCTGGTGTCTGTTCCTGTATTTCTCTAAGTTTCTAGAAGAATTTGAAGAAAAGATATTATATCCTGACAAGATTAACAGCATTATATCCTGATAAGAATTTTTAGAGGTGGCACCTCTAAAAATTTATTTTTCAAATGGTTTTCTTTGGAAACTTAGACTTAATCTTGAAAAATAAGAAAAGGCCAGTAATTTTACAAAATTAGCTCCGAGTGAAAGGGAAGCTACATCAAAGGTTCATCTGAACAAATACCTGTCATATTGTTGTTTGACATTGTGAATGTCAATATTGGGAGGTTTAAAACAGGAGAGTAATATGATTCTTTGGTCAGCAATGCCCTGAAACACTACTGTCTGAAGAATATGTCAAATGAGATCCTTGACTAATTTAATCAGAATTTTCATCCTCAAATATCGTTTGAGCATAGGCTTTATTAATATTCTGAATTTCAATGATAATCACTGCAGCACAATTCAGAGCCTTCACTTTAAGAAAAAGTTTCCTTTTTTCCTTCTGTGATATGGTCACATCTACTACTTAAACCAAAGGAAAAAGAAATACTTAAAATCCCTCCTTCAGCATAACAGAAATCAATATATCTTGACCCTTTTCTGTCCCTGAAGCCCCAGGAAGGTGTCCATAGAAGTCACTAAAAAGCCCTGCAATAGACTTTCTAGCTATTTCCTACACACTTAATGTGTCTATCAAGCTGGTAAAGCAATTTCAATTTCTTTTCCTCTCTCTCTCTATGGAAAGGTTGCCATTTCTTCTTCAACTCTGTTGATTTACTCTTTGCTTGGGAATTTTACCTCTAAGTAACTTTGACCTTCAACAAGCACTTTTATGTCACTATATATCCTTTCTCTCTCCACATGTCAAGTTAAAATCTTGACCATTTCAGGTAGAACACCAGAAAAAGTAGAAAAAAGCAATTTTCCCCCTATTTTATAGTGGTATGCCTTTCTCATAATTCTTCTCTTTGGTTTGGTTACCTGCCATTTAAACATGTATTACTGTTCTATTTGCTAAAATATGAACATTAATCTTTGTCTCCTCAGACTTCATTTTTGTACTAAAACAAATAGCAAGGGTTAGCAGCAACCAAAAATAGTTCTGCTCCTGTCCATGCCCCACTCCTATCTCTTCTCTTAAATCTTCTACCTGGCTGCATCAGAGAGCATTTCTTCAACTTAGTTCCTAGGGGAGAATCCAGAACTGTGAGGGAAGGTATCTCCTGCAGTTTAGGAGAAAAGGTAAAGACACGGAAATGGGACAGAAAATGACCAACTGAGTGATGCATCCAGCACAAGTCAATGGGAAACACTGAGAATGGTGAGCTTTCTAATTTCTTCCTAATTATTTTCAAGGCTGTGACTTCAGATAAGGACTTAGCAGCAGAACCTTGTAATGCCTTCTGGTAACAGACCCAAATAATGGTTCTTCCCATGAATTCAGCAGTGTTTCTTTTAAGGAAGAGGATGATGCATCAGCTATTTTCTGTAATGAAGTATAGTTACTACCGACATTCTGAAAAACAGAAAAATTCAGTGTAGTCAGGATGCTGCAAGTTCTTTGTATTGCATTTTGAATAGTTTTCTTAATCCTTTGTCTGGATCTGTCCTTAAGACAGGTGACTTATAACATTATATGTGTTTTAAATTGTCATTGTATTGCTGAGAAAGCTGGAATTAAACTAGGCATGTATAACATTTGACTGAAATTTTCTTGACTATTTGAGTTGGAAAATGTAATCTGTGTTTATCTGTCAAGTAAGTTATGCTTGGCATTAATAACCAATATATTTCTGCCATATGTGAACTGTAGCCTGCATCAGAAAGGCTGTGCCGAGAAAATGAGGAAAGGTCAAACAGTTATACTGAAATTTATATATTAGAGTTCAAAGAGCAAGATAATATTCCCATGCAAGTATTCGGACAATATATCTGGGGTCTTAGAAGTGTGCTGCATTTATATTAATGTTCTCATTTCAAAGCTTGGGTTTTCATTGACAGCATCTTATGTAACCATTAGGCAGGTGTTAAGATGTACACACACTGTGAGACAGTAGGGGAAAATGCCCTAAGATATCAACAGTGAGCTAAACACTTTCACCTGATCTCTGTGTGCCCTCTCCCATTCAATTTCTGGCACATAAAGTAAAATGCAAACTGAAAGAAAGAATGTGGTTTTGCAAAAGGCATTTCTGAGAATGACTGAAACTGCCAATTGCTCTCTTTGAATAACAATAGACACAGACAAGAACCAGCATTGGGATAAGTTTCCATCTCTGGTAGCAGCATGAAGGGAGAAGTAAGTCCAAACCATAAGATGATAATGTTAAAAAAGACAATAAATAAAATCTAATTAATTTATTTTGACGAAGTTACCTTCAGTAAGGTAAGTTTGAACAAAGTTGAACATACCAGAATTTTAGCTAATCAGCTGCTTTAATATCTCTCTTCACCTCTTGTTTCTTCTCAGAATAACCATTCCATCTGTGCCCTCAGATTCCCTTCCAGCTGTAACCTTCAAGGTTAACCTCCTTCTTTGTCATCCTTCCCTATAACACTTTTTCCACACAGACTTTCTGGCTATGCTACTGAAATAATATTCCTCACAATAGTGCCTTCAAAACACACTCCAGGAACACACCAACCAGAAAATATGCTGTGTGGCTGCTTCTCTAATGCTTTTTCTAAATCTTGTCTCTTCCCCCAGGATCTGCTCCTTGAGTTTAGGACAGGTCCATGATTGTGTCTGTTCTAAAAGTGATGGGAATCCAGTGGCTGTCAGATCTCAGACCCAGGAACAGATCATTGTACTTAGGCTCTCTGCCAACATAAATAATCAATAACATTAGAGAACTAGTTAGGAGTTCTTTAGGTTTTTGCAGTATAGCTTGATCTAGGACGACCAGCTGTGCTGATTTGAGATATTCAAACTCTAAGATTTGCTTTATTGCTTATCAAAAATGAAGTAAAATCTTATGATAATTAAAAAAAAGAATAACCCAGACACCTGTCCTGCCTTTTCTTTTTTTGGGCATTAAATCTCTCATCTCAATTGTTTCTTCTGTTATGTTGCCATGTGCTAAGTACTGGTTGAAAGGCCAATAAAGTGACTAAAATCTATGTGGTTATCATGCAATTAAACCTGTAAAATGAACTTGAAAATTTCCAAATATAACTCTGTTAAGACTAGTTTATTGATTAGAGGGTGTGTTTTGTGCTCACTATCCACTTACCTGCTTCCCAAAGCAGAAGGCTCCCATATGGCTGTGCTCAAGGCATGACTGTCTAGATTTTAGATTGGAATATATTCCATTCAGTTCATACATATATAATTTACAGTTGTCATTTTTTCTTGGACAGTATCTTCATGGTATGGTACTTTCTCTCTCCTTTGCACAAGTCTTTCTTTTGGTGAAGAACATGCCTCTGATAATAAAGTGTATGTTGCTTCTCCAGTGTTTTAGACTTTAAGAACACAAGAGACATTGAATTTTATCAGCATCATCTAATCATGTTATATCCAGAGATCTGATAGATTAGCGATTAAAATTAGAATTAATTAAAATGAAAAAGATTTCATTTGCTTGTGTGTTTGTATATTTTTGTTTGTCTTTCCAGTATTCAGTAGGTTGGAGAGAAAAGTGAATGAAAGAAATGTAAGTAAGTGATACTGACCTTTTAAATTTTTTTTTATTTTATTTTTAATAATTCCATAAATCTACTCACATAAATTCTTTTGGTTCAGCTGTTGACTGCTGTGAAGAAACACTTCATAGGTAGGCAATGAATCACTTATATTTTCAAATTGAGAGTGACTCTCCAAATTGGTACTGATGAGCAACCTGAACAGCACAGGTTCTGAAATCATCACTCTTGCTCAGTTATACCTCACTTTGCAAACAAGAAAGAGGGAGGCTGCTTGTGGAGTAAGGGTCAATTTTGCAGCAATGAGTTTATCATCATTTACTTTCATCATGGGTTTTAGAGAGTGCTTTATGTCTTCCAAGTAATGGTATTTTCAATCCCACAGAACAGAGGAAAAAATATAGCCTCTGTCAAAATTTGCAAGAAACCCTCAGTACTTAATGACTTCCGAAGAAGATACATATTATTTTGTGTTGACATTTGGTTTTCACCAAAATTAGGAAATGTTTTGAGAAACTTTGGTCATAAAGCAAAAAGCAAATTATTCCCATTCCCTCACTTTAATGTTATTTTCTTCTTCGCCACATCCAGTACTGTCTCAGGAGCACATCTTTTGCAAACTTTAAAAGTAGTGTGGCAGTTTCTGAATCCTCATTCATAATACCACAACTCAGTCTGAGACAGAATTATGTGTCTCTTTTATGAAAAATAGCTGGTTGTGTCTTTCATGTCAACAGAAACACCACAGCAATAACAAATAGGATGCAGTGCAGATAAAATTAACTAAATTATTTAAGAAGTCACATGCTGGCTGTGCAATGCCTGATTGCATTTCCCAGAGAGCTGCACATGTGAGGGTGAATTTTAGCTCCTATTTGTTGTTCAGTAGGTGCTAAGATCTCAGATTCAAGCTCAGCAGTATATCCCTGATAAACGATACACAGACAGAAGGAATCCACGTGTATGTCATAACCATCTAAATATGTGCCATGCCAAAGTTGATAATTTATTCATAACTGCACAAACCTCTTGAAAATATCCTTCTTTTCTCAAGGAAACTGTCATTTATGCTCATTTCCCATGTAAACCCATGACTTCTTCAAGCAGACTGGACAATATTTTCACCACAAGCAAATGGCATCTGGGCTGCTGGAAAAGTGTATTTACTCGATCTTTTTCTTATTAAAGTATATATATATATATACATATATCACATTCTGATAAAGGTGGTGTCTGAACTGAAACATACAGAAATTTTAAAAACCTAGAATCTCATTCATTACAAGAAAAAAAAAGGTTATCAGAAGTTACTTTGATATTTAGCCTGTGATTATTACAAATCACAAGAGGGAGATTGAAAAGCTTTGCCTGTTATATAATGAATCAAATTTCCTTTCTCTGAAAGTGAAACCTAATATACCAATGCCTAGTTGATCATGAATAAAAGAAATTGGAAATCTGAAATATGATCTCAAACTTGGAATATTATGTAGTAGCTATAATGTTTATTTCAGAGAACAGAACAATGTAGCAGAAAGAATACAACCTTTTAGAATTTAAAATTATGCACATTTTCTGTTCAATTCTAATTTTTAAGTTATTTGTACATAAACCTCTGTGTCTAAATGAAAGCTCCAACATGATTGTGTCATCTTCTCAATTGATATATAAGCTATATAATGGAATTATACATTCGTCCTTGATGACAGAAATAACTTTCAGTTTGGGCATGTAACTATGTGCTCAATTGCTTCAGGACATGGAACTGCCCCCAGGGCTCCAGGCTGGCTTAAACCCATTTATTTCAAACAACCTTGTTCCTCCTAATATTCTCTGTTGCCTTGGTTGAAGAACAAGTCACATCTCTCCTCAGCAAACAGAAGTGACAAAGTTTGAAAAACCCTTCCTCTTCCACTGTGCAGAGGGCTCTACCTGCAAGGAGGGAGCAGAGTAATGCCTAAGGGCAGAGCATTGCCTTAGTAACTGATTTTAAGCCATGGTTGACTTCAAATCTAAAATTTAGCTTTGCAGTGAAATAAAGAAAACCAGATGGGAGTAGGTGGTGAAGAAAGTTATTCTAATTGAGAATCTCAAGGGTTTTTACCTTTGCTGAAAATCAGATGTGATCCTGGTATAAACCAGAAAAAGCACTTAGTTGAAAAGGGTAATACTGACTTCTCCAAATGAAAATGTTCTGTCATGTATTTCCTGTCTTGTCTTTCTCAAAGTTTATTGAACTCATCGACACTCAGAGAACTAGAGAAAAATTACAAGAAACCTTTTCTGCCTTCACCTTTAATTTAACAGAAAAAAGCTAGAAGTTTTCTTTTTCATGGTGTTATGGTCTGAGAAGTGTCCTGCTGGGAATCTGCCCTGCAGCTTGATAGTACAAACTTTGGATTTTTAAAACCAGCTGGAATATCTGGCCTTGCTACTGACCTATCTGTTTGAAGTGTGTGCATATTAGTTGAGGCTAAACTTTTGTTCGCAGTGAATTAACACAGCTCAGAGAGAAATCTCATGCTGTCTTACTTACCCAGGACAGCATACTGATGGGAAAGGTACCTTTTTCTGAAAGCTAATATCTGTCTTTCAGTTTATTGCTATCATATTTCATATTGTTATACTTGCAAATTGACTGATTTTTTTTCTTTTATAGGATCTTTTACAGATCTATGAGCTTGATTGCATCTTATTTATATTTATAACAGATTTTATTGAAAAATATTTTGGTTTGTGACATTGGTTAATATTAAATGTATAATTTTAAGTGATCCTTGTGTTCATGAATGATTACTGTCCATGAAGTTGATGTCAGTCTAAACTGTAATGGACCTGGACACTGGATCAGGAAATAGCAACAGTGCAAGGGACAAAAGATGCAAAATGTTCTTGTGCATCTCTCCAGCAATGTGGTCAAATGAATGATTAGAGTCAAAAGCGCCTCATGGACTGTGGATCTCCTGAGAACTTTGGTGATGCATCCTTGACTGGTATCTTTCTATGCTCCTTCCCTCTCTTGAAGAAAACGCTGCTGTGCTGACAGAAAGTGCAGTCTACAGCTTACCTTGGTGGGGTGTACCCTCTGCTGAAATGGGGCTGCTGTCTCATGTTCCCCCACATTCCTGGGAAGCTGGTCTCTCCAGGCCTTGGCTAGGACTGGAAAAACCACTGCTTCTCTCCAGGAGTGCCTGTGTAGTTTATTTGCCCAACAAAGGAACAGATCTGTATTTGGTGTACCCTGATAATGCATCAGCTGCCATTGACTCAGTCGTGAGCAATTCCGTCCTGCTCCATCAGGGAGAGGCTGCAAACCAAGCTGCCAGGGCACAGCCCCTGCCAAGGCTGACAGCGACAGTGGACAGCTAATGCCTGTTGTGATGCCTTTGCCTTGTGACATCTGTACGTAGAAAGAAGCCAGCAAGCACCACTCAATTGCTCTCATCCTCAGTTACAGCACCCCAGTCATCTTCACTGCTAAAGCAGACCATATAAACTGGGAAAAAACACATCTTCTGGAGAAGCGGTTATGGAAAAAAAAGATTTTGCAGTAGGTATTAATAATTTTATTTGAGAAATACAGTGTAGCAATGATAAATGTAGTTGTGTGTAAATGAAGTGTTCAATTGAATTAATGGTTTAAGTTATTTTTATAGCATTAAGTTAGGTAAATACTGAAATTACAAAAGTAATCTGGCAAGTCAGTAAAAGGTTCCTTTTATTTACAGTGATCTAAACCAAAAACATCTGCTGCTACTGTTCTTGTTCTTTATATGTTCCCTTCTGTGTGGCACATTTTTTATTTTGCTTTTTACTGAAACACAGCCTGTGCTGAAGACCATAAAACAACAACTTAATTGCTGTGTTGATGCTTTCTTGGATCCCACTGACTTTCTTGGGTAGCTTATGAGCCCAATCAGAGTGTAGAAATTTGGCACACCACAGTTATGTGAAATGCTCAGGGACAGGAGAAGGACAGGAAGAAAATATGGAGCTGATGAAACAGAGAAGAATCAATTCACCAGCCTGAAAGCAAAATAAATACACTAATGGACAACAAGGTCTTTCTAAATAGTTTGAACTAATTCAAATGACAGACAAATAAACAAACCTTAGTGTTGATAAATGCTAAGGAAGGAATAATTTTCTTTTCTCCACTTTACAAAGTGGGGTAAGTGTACCGAGAGAGGGAGACTTCCATTCCCCCACCCTTGCCTTGGATTCTTAACTGATTCTGTTCTACAACCAATAGACAGTACCTCATGTGAGAGAAGCAGAAAACAGGGGAAATTAATTTCTATTGTAATAGCAAGAAATTCAAGATGGAGCTTCCAGAGAGATTACTCATAGGTGGTTGAAGCTGCTTGGCTTGCAGCCCTTATGCCTTATACAATCCAGGGATCTGCAATTGCCTAAAACCTAAAAACATACTGCCACTCTTATATTTTCATTGTAGATTGTGTTTGCTAGTTAATTCTCTCCTTTTTTTTTTTTTAAACTTTTTCCCTAAAAATTTCATTTAGCGTTTTCTATATTTGGAATGATGGATAATGAAAAGTAGGATATCAATGTGTTAAATCTGTTTGCTAAATTGTCACCAATATTTTTTTAAACTCTGCACTATTTACCAATATTCTTTAGATGATGTGTACAGATACTGATATAGGCAATGTAGTTCTCTCTTTGAGTTTGTTTTTTGTAAAAACTGAAAGAATTAAAAATTGTTTGGATTTACATAATTTAATTAATGTGGGGTTAGTACATTTTCAGATCCACTGTTTTAATGTATTGCTAAATAATAAAAACAACGTGTGTACTTCCAGTAAACTGCTAGCATTGACCTGCCAGCTATCACTGGTTTTACTTGAGAATATAAAAATTATCAGATATGTAAATATCCTGATAAGAAAGGACCATAACAGAGTTAAAATCCTGAAGAATTTAATTAAGAGAAAAGAGTTTAATCTTGTGTTGACACCTGCTTTTCTAAATGGATATTTTACTTCCTAGAATAAAGAGAGAAATACATTTAGGTTAATAAAATATTAGTCATATAACCACAATGAAGGAAAGGAAAACACATGCTCATTGGAAAAAATAAGCTTAAGGAAAGGATTTATTTTATGTGAAAGATTTTTAAAATCTACATGAATAAATTTTTAAATTATTAGGAATATATATTAAATTAGGCATTTTTTGCAATTCACATAATTCTAATGCTACACAGTCAACACAGAAGGGTCACTGTTATTTCTTCTAAAGGAACAGATGTGTTTCCACTTCCTTGGTGAATGATTTCTCAATACTGCATTAAGTTGGGCATATGTGCCCCTGAAGGAAATCCACCAAAGGATATAACATATCTATATATTCCTGGCAGTGTTTGTCAATTTTCTCTCTCCATGAAATATATCAGTTTTTGTTAGGAAAAGTAGCTCTCCCAAGAACAATAAAACTCTCCATGCGCCATAAATGTTATGGTGAAAATCACATCATTTTAGCAGCTCAGCCTCCGAATCACAACTTGGGACCAGGCTTGGGAAATTTACAGGTTGATATTAAGAAATATAAAAATTAAGAAATATAAAAACACTGTCCTCCTAGGAGGGAGTTGGATTAGTGTTAGCGCCTCTCCAAAGGGTGTCTTCTGTCTCTGAAGTAGCGTAGGCACTTCTCTGATCTCTGTATCTCAAGAAGGCACAGGAGTTTGTGGTTTGAGTGGTGGGATTGATGTGGACACTGAAACTGGCTTCAAAGCACACAATGAATTTTGACAGCTCCAGCATTAAACACCAGCTTAAAATAGTGGAATATTTTGATTCCTGAGCAGGCAGCTGGGTATTCACTCACAAATGAGCTTTTTCTTTGGTTTTAAAATAACCTGATGTAGTACTTTAGGGTTTACAGGTCCCAGCCCTTTTTCACTCTCAGGGAAAAGAAATTAATTTAAGGCACCTTCATGTTTTTTCAATATTGTAAAATACTAAAGTTCAGTCTTTAGTCATTTGAAAAACCAAGCAAAAGGACTAAACTTTTAATATGACCTTTTATGCAATTACATTTGCAGCACCAGAAGGAACAGTACTTTACCTTACTGAAGCATATGACCTTGAGGACCTCTTTCACTTGTGAGCTTGCTGCTGAGACCTGTGTGTTATACTGTCTGTAAAAATCCTGGGAGGAACATTTCATTTTCCTTGCTGTCAAACCTTGAAATTATCTAATTGTCCACTTCAAATTTGTCATGTACACAGAGAATTCAAATGTGTTGGAGAAAATGTGCAGCCCACCATTTTAGTTGTGTTTGCACACACTGAAATCATAAACATGTGCACTATTTTTCAATCTGTTCATGAATATGTATTTTAATATATTATTTAATATATTTACCAGGAGTACATGTTTTGAAATCAGCAGAAGATGGAGTGTCTGAATACCACTAACAGCAAGAAAATAATAGCTAATCATTATTTAGGTTTGATTACTGTGCCCGAGGCACAACCAAAAGAGAACATATTTTTGAACATTGAAGAATTTGGGCAGAGTTAACAACAGTGACTCTCAAAAGCAGCTCCTGGGCTCATTTCAGCAAAGCTTCATTCAGTCAGCTGGAGCTTTCATGAGCTTGGCTTAAATGGGAGTCAAACACTTTCTCTACAACTTTAAAAAACTGAATCTCTTTTACCCATGTGGTTGGTCTGGGTTCTTATCCAAATTCTGCCTGAAAGGAATCATAATTGATATTAATAACTAAAGAACTGATTGATTGAAATACAGGCATGTCCCTAGGTGAGCCAGCCAGCCAGTAAACAGTGGAGCTGGGCAGCCTTTATTCAGACTTACTTCAAAGATGCCAAGGTCTACTGCAGCCCAGAGAACAAAGTGAGGGTTTAGCATTTCTAATCCAAAAGGGAGACAATGAATAAAAAATAGTTCTATTACTTTGAAAAGTAAAATCTTGAATGATCTTTATACACAAGCATTAAAGAATGGAAAATGGTTCTTTTGCTTTGTAGGTCACCTTTAAGGCTTCAAGGCATTAAAGAGAATTTTACCTTAAGAAATTACAGATCTACTGCATTTCAATGGCTTGTTTTCAGACAAAAGAATTTTTCACTTTGATATCAGTTGGAATGCATTGGCAAATTTGGTACTGGGACAAAGCAGGCAAGAAGAAACAGTATTTAGCAAAGTTATGTGCTAGGGAAGCATATAAAGGTTAAAGGTTGTTATGTACACCAGGAAGATGAGAGGGTTTAACTCTTTAAGTTTGTTTTTGCTCTGTGATCTTTGCCCAGAACGGTATTAGGAGTGCTGCCAAAATGGAGTCCTCCAGACAGGATTCTCTTCCCAGCTTCCTGAGTGGGAGGTTTATGGACTATTATGGATCAAGGTGTTGAGCCCCCATACATGCAGGAAGGAGTTAAGGACAAGCTGGGATGCTTCACAGGGGCTGGCTAACCCACTTTGCTAAAGCAAGCTCCTAGAGTTAAGATGCTGCCACATCCACAGCATGACAAGGACAGCATTTCTTTGTCCTAGAGCCCCCTTGGGGGTCAGAGCATGGTGATTTTCCCAAGATCACAGAGAGGAAACAGGCAGATAATCAGGGAATTGCAGGGAAAACTCCCAGATCTGTAATGGCCACTAAATGTACTTTTTCTTGTCATCCGACTGTATTTATCAGCTGCATGTGACTCTCCAGGGTAGAAACCACCATGTTCATCATGCTATCAGCAGTGACAAAAGGAAAAGATAACCTTCCAGACAATCCTTATTCTTCCTGAAACAAAGACATCTCCCTCTTTGCCTTCTGCAAAAAGAAGCTGATAAATATGTCTTTTTGTACTCTTTCACTCTGCTTATTCAGAAACATGTAGGCACTGAACTGATAACTATCTGCAGTGCTTTAATATAACTGTTGAGGGCAAGGAGGAAAAAAGAACAAGGACAAAAAAAGCTTTTCCTTCACTTGCTCATAACAGTGCCAATGGCAACTTCTGCTTTAATAGCAAAAGGAACACTTCTGCTGCCTGTTGAAGCAGAAAGAATATATTGCTGAAGAAAATAAATCAATGTAAATTATTTTAAATGTCCTGCATTATATTACTCCAAGTCAGACAAAAAAGGTGAAAACCATGCTGTATGAGTTGGAGAAAGGATGTAGCTAAATAGAGAAAGGCATGAATTATTTAAAAGCTAATGGATGACAGAAACAATTCAACACAGTTGCAGATGACTTATGATCTGAGAATTTGCCTTAGAAGCTCATATAACACAAAGAGAAGTAGTTGGGTACTAATGCAGTAGGGTGATGTGAAGTAATGAATTAGAAGGAAAAGAACAGCAAGTGAGAAACCAACATCTGTGCATTGTTGGAACCCTGAAGCCTGGGAGTTTTGAACTTTCTGTGCTTTCTGACACTGACCCTCAAAAGAACACTGATTTTGACTTGAAGCCTTGGAGAAGGCTTCCAAAATTGAGTGATGGAGTTGGAATCACTGGTGTGTAGTTTGAACAGAAGTTTGATTTCACCTGGTGAAGGGTTTAGAATTTGGGGTTTTAGAATATAGTTAATAGGTATGGGACAAGATGGAGGAGGTTCTTGGGCACTGACTTCTTCTTCCTTCTTGTTCCTTCTTCTTCTTGATTTTAGGTAGTAGTTTTTGGTTGGATAGAAAATCCCACACTGATGGTCACCGGTGTTTTGTCATTGGGTCAAAAGTATAAATAATAAAGATGTTAACTTTTAATTGGACTGTTAGGCTTTAGAAGACCTTGTAACTAGTGAGATTGACTGACATTTTCTGCTTTTACCTTGTTAGCTAGAAGTGCTGTAGAACTCTCTGTACTTTAGATAAGAATTAATAAACAACCAAGTCCGAACATGGAAATCCTGTCTCTTGTGCTTCAATCCTGACTCTGACTGAAGGTAGAGGAAAAAAGAAACCAGCCACCAATACACGGTAGTGAACTCTATGCTTCTAGCAAGTTGCCACCTTTGCCACAGCCTTTTAAGCAGAAGGCACTGATGAATCCCAAGCTCTGGGCCTCAGAGGCTGTACTAGACTCAGTGTGACATATCCTCTGTGACTCTGTGGTCCAAGGATTCTTATGTGATAGAAGATTTTAGCAGCAGTGCAGTGCTGGGCATTCCCCACCATGTGTGACCTGCAGTCCTTCCTCATCCCCTCTCTGGCCATTGCAGACACCATAGACAAGCAGAAAAGAGTAGAGGGGTCTTTGTACTTGGCTGTAGCTTTGTTGAGTCTCAGAGGACGAGGACAAGAGCTGCTCTGCTCAGTGTTGCTGCTGTTGGGTGACTTAGATGCCTTAAGCTACGTGGGGCTGTTTCTGCCAGGGTGCTGCAGTCAGCACATACAGCAGGTTGAGCGAAGTGAAAAAATTGCTGTGGTGATAAAGTGCCCATAAAGCTGCTGCAAAATCACTCACACAGCAGCTAATGGAGTTAGGGAGCTCTGTCCTGTTGTGAGGTAAGGGAGCTTCCCTGCTGCCCCCAAAACAAACCTTCAAAGCTACAAAAGTCAAAATTTTCTTATGTTTATCAAATTTCAAGTGACTGTAGTACAGCTGCTTAAACACCATGCAGCCTCACTAAAGATGTCAGCTTTGTTATATCTTAGTGTGCAAATAAAAAATTGTTATAAATGGAAGTTTAAACAGTTGTGTAACTTAACATGAGTGATGTTACAGGACAGCAATTTTAAATAAATCAATTGACTAAGAACAAATATCATAAGGCAGATCAGAGAATAACTAGAAAGTTCTCATGTCATATGTCTAAATAATGATAGCAGCAGAAATTATAAATTGCAAAAAGGACCACAAAACGACTCAGGAATACCCAGCATGCCTTTCCCCTGTGCAAAGACTGTAAGAAAGAACAAAACTCAATTAACAATATGCATTAGCCTGCACATGTATGTTTGATTTTGATGGGTCTACTTATCAAGTGAAATAGCTTGATGAAAGCAGCTGCCCTTAAATATCATTAAAATGGAAAAATGTTGTCTATTTATGTCTAAACCACTGGCCTTAATCAGACATCTCAGGTAATATGTAATCTGTAGCTCAATGAGATTTGTCCCTGTGATTCGGCTGTAAGGAGTTGCCCTTGGTATGGAACATTTTGTTAGGGAGAATATGATATGATGTTGCCTACATCTGTCTATCTACTTTAGATTGTTGCTCAGGGGATACTAAAGATGAAGAATGGCTTGCTTGAACATCCCACTGATTTGATTTGTGCTGTTTTCTTCTTCTGAGATGTGTATGCTTTTTAACTTCATGTTAAATCACCCAACATTTGGCTGCAACACACATTTTTTCAAGCTGTACCTGTGCTATCAGCAATCACATTAATTGGAGTGCAACAGCAGTGGAGAATCTGGGCAGGCTGTAAGCAAGACTCCATGAGAGAAGTGTGTGCAGATTTCACATCCTTATCTGCACATTCTGGTTTTGTTTTCTGTGCAATAAGGGACTGACTGCACCTCTAGACTTCTCAGCCTACATCAAGATATATGAATGTGTGAAACACCTGAGGGAGAAGAAAGGAGCACCACAGTGAGAAGAAAATTCCCTGACATTCTCGAAGAGTTATAAATATGTGTGTGAAGGACATCCTGAAGTTAAATAACCTTGGCTGCCATTTTCACACTCATGTAGGTATTTCCTGAAGAAGAATAGTGATGAGTATGGGAACAATGATGAGCTAAAATGACAAAGTGTCAATAAGCCCCTCAAATTTGGCTTTTTAAAGGTCAGAAAGTTTTTAACATTAGAACATTGAAGGACTGGAAAATAGTATAGCACACGCTATAAATCTTCTAGCAGATGCCTGAAGAAAGCTATAAAAGAAATCAGTATTACAACATACATATGATTGAATTTCAATGAATCATCATTTTATTGTGGTCATGACATGAAATCTCTATCTTCCTCTGAAATTGAAGGTTAAGAATGATACACTACTTTACATTTCCCTGATTTATATAAAGTTTATATAAAAGTCTGAAAACAGCATGAAATAAAGCAGAAAAATAAAGAAGACATATTAAAAACCTTGTAAGATAACAGTAAGGTAATTGTTCTGTTATACAGAATATTGTTTCATTATCGATATTTAGTCAGCTGGAAAAAATCCTTACCTTAAATTAGTGCTTTCCTCCATTCTTATCACACTGGAACAATCAAGACTGTCTTTTATTGGATGCTGTAGCTTTATATATAACATACTAAACAATATGTCCAAAGATTTTTAGACTTTAGCCACTTGAAAATTTCAATACAGAACCACCATGAAATGTTCAGTCTGAAATGTTCACTTATAATAAAAATGGACAGATAAAAAAGGGGAAGTTATAGTTCCACACATTTGCCAGATTTTATAGACTCAAGTGGTCCATCTCATGAATCAGATCATCAGGATATCATAGTCACTTCTGCTTGTCTGAAAATCTTATTAACAGTATAATGTTTTTCCTGTCTCTTTTATTGTTTTAAGTAAGGCTAGGTCATAATAAGGTCTTGTATATAAATGACCCCTGCTTATTCAGTGGGTTTGGTTCCATGTTTAGCTCATCTCTGTACTAACACATATGGTTAAGTAGGATGGGTTTGTAATTATCACTTTGCTCCAGGCAGCATAATTTGTCAAGGCAATAAAAATGAGTAAGCTGGAGTGTAGCCCTGCTCACACCTCATCAGCAGATTGTTTCCTGCAGCCCAGCTCCTGGAGGAGTGCTAGATGTGACCAAACCCATTGAGGGCAATCAAAATGCACAGGTATTACTCAAGGCTGAAAAGGAAAACACTGCTGCCCAGACCTCTGACATCAGCATTCAGCTTTGTGTGACCTGCATTACTGGAGCTGATATATGGGGAACAAAACTACCACACAGACCTTCAGCAATGATTTTTCTGGGGTAATACTTCATCAAAAATACAATTTGGTTGATGTCCTATAAACAAAATAATTTTTTAAAATTACCATCGAAAATATATGGATAATAACACTCTTACCAGAAAATTTGTATTATGACTATATTGGTTCAGGGTTATAATTTTTAAGAGACTCTTATTTTTTTCTTTTTTTGTCAAGCAACAGAGCCTTAGCTGTGTGGATTATTTAATTTAAATTGGCAACATAACCAATTTAACATAATCTATTAATCCATGGTGTGAACAGTTACCAATATGAATTTGGCCTGGTATGCTCTGCACTTTTTCAGAAACACAGTATATATATATATATATATATATTGCATGTTAGTTTCAACTGGTTTTTTTCCAGAAGCTTTTACTGAGTTTAAGAGCTTACACTGAATTCCTCCCAGATAAATTTCTTCCCCTGTGTTCCATTTCACTAAAGTGAGAGATTCCATTTTATGGTAAACTAACTAATTTAGAAATTTATTTAGCTATCTCTAAGTCCCAAAATGAATCCAGCCTTTTCTTTGCCCTATTTCTTATTAATCTACAGGCCAGATGCATTATCTCACTTCCAGTTCCATTGAAATGAGAAAGAGGATTACTTTTTTAAATTCCCATTTGCCATCAGTGCAGCACTCCTGGAGCATTATAAGTCCATCCCTCCACTTATTTTTAGTAGTCTGATTACTGACCACAGTTTGGAAACAACTCGTGCAATACCCAGTGCCGCAATATGGATCTTCATTCAAGTATTAACTAACCTATCTTGGGCTCATTTACCATTTTGACAAAATTAAATTGGCAATGTTGAATCTGAGTTTTAATTGAGAGCAGTAGAAATAAAGTGACTTTTTGCTGCTCAAACCTACGGAAATCTTATAAGGAAAGACCAGTTCTCTCTTTTCAAAAAACTTTTAATGTTGAGATAAAAGACTAGCCCTTTGATTGCAATGCTGGGAAACAGCATTGCTTGAGTTACTAGAGTAGAGTGCATTGCCAATGGGTCTTGAAAGTCTGGCTGTGTCTGCACCCAGGACTTCAGGAGTCCTCCCATGGCTGTCCTGTACAGACACCTCATTACTTTCTGGCACGCCTGTAAGGATGAAGAATGCCTGGTTTTTCTGTTGTTCAAATTACACTTGGATTTTGAGCTTCTTAGGGAATCAGACACTGCTCTTTCCTGGTGTTTCCATCCATATTTCTCTTGTGTTCATTTACCTGCCCTTACTCTCACTTAGACTTGCTCACCTAGTTAAGCTCTCCTAAATCCTGGGAGCTCTTGTTATCACTCCTGATGTAAGGTTGTGTTTTGCAGTCTGTAGTATTGTCCCCATAAAACCATAGAAGAGAAACCTGAGCACTGTAGATCTCAGGCTTTGCAGTAGAAAACTTAGAGCTGTGAAGGGCTTGGTTACAGCAGCTCCATGGTAATAGGTGAGCAGACAGAGGTTTCCACTGCCCATGCTTCAAATCAAATAGAAGTGATCTAGCTGGGTGCATGATACAGGGCAACTGACATTACCAGGGTGAAGTTGTGCTGACTTGATTTTAGGAGCTCACTTAAGAAAATGGAATTTAAAATTAATTGCTGTGGTTTCTTGTATGTGCGCATTTTAAATAATTTTCCTGGGGTTTTAAAGCGCTTCAGGTACAAGAACACCTTACAATGTTTTCTTCACTTTTGTTACTGTCCACTCAGCACTATTAAGAATCCTAAGGGTGTGTCTACTTTCATGCTGGAAATTTTATCAAACTGAACATTTCTGCGCTAGTTAGTAGTACTAAAAAAAAAAAAAATAGTTGGGAAATTTACTTCAACCTCTTCCAACCACATTTTGTTGTGCTTGCTTTGTGTATGGCTGCTCTGCTTCCTGTGCTCTTTTTCCATTGCTATGCCAAGAAGGTTGATATTGAAACCCAGCAGGATGAACCCTGACTGATATGAATGGGAACTGGATTTTGCAGAGCCATTTATCACAGGGTTTCTGAGGCCAACGAAGAAGTGGAGGAGTGCTTCACTGCCAGCAGTCGAACCAGCACCACTACCACCACCACTGGAAGAGCACATTTTATACCTGCTACGTTTTCATCTCTGTTGTGACAAGAGTGAGGTGGCTAATGCCCTCTGGTGTGCTGTACCCTTGAGGTGACCTCCTCCTCCTGCCTTTTCCCACACTGATGACCAACTGTCAGCTGCTCCCATGTTAAAGTTTCCTGTGAGCAATCCACCAACTGGAAGTCGTTGTGAGGATGTGCTCATTTCCAGAGCAAAATGCTCCCTCATCACTCTCTGCCTGGACAGTCATCAGATCAGAAAATTCCCTTTGTAAGCTGGATCTCTGTTTTCCCTTTTAGTGCAATAACATGTACTTCATTGCAGGGAACTTCACTGGTTGCTGGCAAGGTTTTCCTGAAAGGGATTGTGTCTCTGTTTAAGTCATATATAAGCATGACACAAATTTTCATCCTGAATAAAGTTGTGTATTGCATTACATAACCCCTTAAAAGAAAAAGAGCAACAGTTAAAGCAGCACTTATATTTATGAGCAGTTTTTCACGGTATTAGCTCCACTTAGGCTGTAATGCTTCTCTGATACAGATACTTAATCTGCTCTTTATTTTCAAGAAAGCCACGCAAATGTCATCCAGTAATTCTCATTTCAAATCTACCAGCACACACCCCCAGCCCTTTGGCTAATCACTGTGATAAATATTTTTTTTCAGAAATATTTCCTTTCAGATGCTGCACAGAATTAGCTGAGCTTTGTTTTGTGTTTTGTTTGTTTGTTTTTAGGTTGGAGTTTTTGTAGGCAATGGTGGACTTCAACAGGACAGGCTGCTGTGCAGAGGCAGAGGGGAAGGCGCCTTGCAGGTTACCATAGCTGATGTATCTGTTCTAAAGGAAGAAAGCAGCAAAGGGCACAGTGTCTGAGATGATCAGGGTATGCACAATTATCAATAATTGCCCCTCTTTTCCCCCCTAGGAGGTGCTGCTCAGCTGAAGCACCCTGGTTTTGGGCACTTCAGTAATGGATGACTCTCTATGGCTTGCATATTCCAATTTAATATAAGTAGAAGAGAACTAAACCTTTGCCTTCATTCAACCATTGTGGTCAGGGGTTGATTAATGAAGAAAGATGCTTGGTAGTGTATTTAAATATAATTCACTTTCCCCCCCTCCTTATTTTGAACAACTTTTTAGTAATAACTGTAAAAAGATGCTTGCATATGGGATTTTTACCTATATTTTACATGTCATTGCTAAATGTTTGCTTAAAATATTTGAAAGTTTAGCAGTGGATTTTATGCTAATGTCAAAGATAATATTAATCAAATATGGAAAACTAATTTCAAAATATTTAAAATTCTTTTACTAAAAATATACAGCACAACCAAGTGGCATGCTACATGCAGTCAACACGGGAAGCATTAATGCTTTCAATCCAGGTAAGCATTCATATATTGAAACCCAATGAAAAAGATTTGTATTTTATTCATAATTTGGGCTGCTGACTATGATTACAGCTTCACAGAAAATTAAAGGCAACTTTTCCTTCATTTGGATGAAATGTACTGCCCTCTATTTAATACCCAGAATCACCCCACAACAATTTTTGTGAAAATATTCTAGTGTTAGTAGATAAGATGAGGAGTATTTCTTTTCTGAGCATGGTTTTACTCATTTTTTTCCCCATTACCACATGTAACAATTGACATTCATTTGCAGTACTTCAGCTGAGCTCTCTGCATGCTGTACAACTATTAAATCCACTGCAGGGAGAAAGAAGGAACAAAACCACAGAGCTCAGAGTTTCTCTAAGCCAAAGCATCATTATTCAACGTAGAGAGAGGTGACAGAACTTTTACTAAAACAACTGTGTCTATAAACCTCGGGTTGTTTATACATTATCTTAGAAGGGGAAAGCTGACAGATTTCCAGACTGCAATAGGCACTGGTTGGAGAGAAGACATGGACTAGGCAAATAAAAGCTCCATACATCATTTAGTTCCCAAAGTACAAGGTGACTGTTCTAAACCATTAGAATAGACGACAGCTAGACTAGCCTCCACACAGCACTTCATTGCTTCTGCAGTGAAGGGTTCATCTGATTTCATTACTGTCTTGCTCATGATTTCCTCTTCTGCAGTTTGGCTTTTCTTTGTGCGTATGTGTCTGCACGTTTTTTATTGCTCACGATGCTCATCACAGATACCTCAGCATCCTGCAGGAATGTTTCACCTCTCCTCACTCCTATGTTAGGGAACAGCATGCTGTGATGCAGAGCTTTCTCACATCAGCTCCAGGAGCTAAATTCCCGACAAAGTGTTTCCAGGGAAATGCATACCCAAATCTATATATTGGTGAACTGGATTCCTGAGGATGATGCTGATGGAAAATGACATAACATAAATGGGTGAGCGTGTCTTATGCCCAGTCTGCTGCTCATAAAATAGCAGCCTATGTCTGAAAAGCCACATCTTACTGATTGTGGGAATCTAACACCCCTGATTTAACTGCATGTTTGAGACAGACACAACCTGAAACTGCTTGCTGCTTCTACAATTTCCCATGACACTTCTAGACTGGAAAATTTACATCCTTAGGAATGTTTTTATATATCTGATCTTACCTAAAAAAATAGCAATCACTCCTCAGGTTTCTTGTCACAGAAGGAGCAGGTGAGTGTGACGGTGTGCAAGCTGTGTGTGCAAAGGCTGTGCTCACTGCACAGGGACAGCTGGTGGGGCTACTGAGGAGCTCCTTGGCTGTGCTCAGCACTGATGGGGCACAGGCTGGCACCAGGTCACGCTGTTTAATGGAGAGTGCAAGTCTTAGCAAGGTGCCACTGCCTTTACCCAAGCAGGAATGGCACCTGCAGTCCTTCAAGCATCCCCTGCCCCACCCTCATCCTGCCTACGATGGACAGGGGTGTGCAGGGGTCAGGCCCCAGCTGGAAATCATTTCATCCACTGCTGCTACAGCTACACACAGTTTGTTCTACTGAGTTAGATATTTTCAGCCACACTCTGTTTGTAACCGAGACTGTCAGACTCATCTCTCCAGGAGAAGGATTCCTCCTGGAAACACATCATTGTGAGAATGCCCACATAGCCATGAAACACATGCCATTTTCTTTTAGAAAGCTTCAGCTTGTCACTAAGACAGTGGTGAAATCCTGATGTACTCATAGTCAAGTCAGAGCTGGAAATTTTTAAGGTGAAAAACTTTAATAAAAGACAACATTGATGATATGTAGTCAAATATGACAGATTACAGTATCTTTTGCTACTTCTCAAAAAAAAAAAAATAAACAGCTCTTATTGAAACTGAAAAAAAAAAAGTCTAGTAAGAAAACCAGCAGTCCAAAAAAAGACAAGACCAAGTAATATTTCTTACTAACAACTTCTAGATGTCTGAGGAAACATTGTGCCACCCAAGCAGACAATAAACCAAATTTCTCTCAAGCTAACATTGGAAATTAAAAAAATGGTCTTTTTGTTTTTCAAGTAAGAGCTACACCAAAGGAAATCATGCAAACTTCATGGGAAGAGTTTAATTAATATCCCTAAACACTATATTCCCAGAGACCACAGAAACAACAGGCATCTATATTAATTAATTGGGTAAAATTATCTGCTTAGTTAAATGGATGTAATTAAGAGTAATGTATTGAGATCTGTCTTTTAAAATCTTTTCACTGCTTTAAAAAAAATATCTGGGACAAGTTTTTCATTGAAGAGACCAGAATTTTGTTTGATCAGAATGTCTAAGCAAAAAGTTTCCAAGAGATTCAGCATTTAGCTTGCTAATTCATGTGGACAGAATCCAGTCAATAACAGGAAAATCTACCTTTAAATAGTTCTATTGACCCAGAACCCACATACAGAGGAAAAACCAAGTGGAGTGTTTTCCAGATAGAGGTTTATTTCGAGTCATACTAAAAGTGGTCATGATGACACATAAGTCAGAGCACAAAGGAGTGCAAAAAAGTAAAGTAGTGAGAATGTAGAGTTAAGTCAGAGGTGAAGAAGCAAAGGGTAAAATGTAAGGCAGGATATAGGTATTGAAAAATCTTGCAAGAGGATGAGAATTGTGTTAAAAAGTGTGAAATGTCCTGTGGAGTCATCATGAGATCCACTAAAATTAGTTGTTCACAGAGGAGTAACTATTCTGGTTGGGAAAGAACTGCATCAGGAGATGAGACTCTGTTCCTGTCAGAAAGATACTTAATTCTACTTGGCATGCTCAAGTGTTTTCTTCCCCATAAAAAATTAAAAAGTCAAGAAAATCACTTAAGATTTGACAATAAACTGATAGTTAAAGGACAGCTTTAGATTTATGATATTGTTTAAATCAAGTCCAATCAGCTCACAGACTTGAATATTTTATCTGTGCTCCAGCCGTAGGCATATTGGCTGCTCTGATAAAATTAAATTGATTTGTTTCTCTCAGTTCTACACAAGCTGCATCCTGCTTTTTCATATTTGGCTTCTGATAAAACAATACTGGCACACCATTCTACCTCAAAATGCTGCCTGTGGCTCAAGCCTTTTGTCCCTTTGGAGTGCAATAAACCATCCATGAGATGAAATATGGACTCATGTAGATTTAGACAGAAGATACTGGTTCTGATGACTTTTTTTAAGTTAAAAATTATAGAGCTGGGCATGAAGGAAGACCTCATGTGTTTTCACTCAGTGCCACTGGCCCACTGGCACACTGTACTAATGCTCTCAAGGTTGTACATAAGGTTTCTTGCTGCACCTTTAGAGCATCTGGGAATACTGAAATTCCTTCCCCTCACCATTTTTCCCTTCTCCTTCTCCTACTCCCAAAAAATCAACACTCAAACCCAACATACCATTACATCCATAAAGAAATTAGTAGCAGGTATCAGTTCTTGAAATCTCTGTCTAACACATGATTTAGGGTTAACGCTACCCTGTCAGTCAGTAACATTTATTTCTGGAGATTTTTAGGCTCCAAGCAGTTCTCTGCAAGAAGGCAGAGGCACATGTGTAAGGAGCCCAATGATCTCACTCTGAACAGTGCTTGCTGCTGATGTTTCTCCTCACTGGAGGCAATAAATTCCCCGAGATCAAAACTGTTGATCTGAGCCAAATTTGTGATCTATTCCAGTTCTGCTCCTAATGGCTAATACTGTGGTCATAGGCACTATGACTTTGTGCAGTCGAGATATCTTCTATGTGAATGTCAAATGTCTTTACACAAAGCTTCATTGCTTAGCATCAGAAACTAATAACACAACCATTGCTTTCTCCACTGTATGCACTCAAGGTAAAAACTCCCTTTGATGATCTGTGAACTGGACCATGATCCACCATGGGCTACTCTGAATGCTCCAGTCACCCACCCACTTTGTGAAAATCTGCCAGCTCCTGATAACTGCTTGCAAAACCTTGTTTAGAGAGCCTACAGAAATGATGTGTGTTACAATTTACAGTTTCTTTTGCTTATCCAAGAGGATTTCTAATAGAAATATTCTCTTGTTTTCCTTGGAATTATTTTTGCTTTTCAGAAAAGAATATCTTTCCCATTCTCACTGGCAAACCAGGTCACACTTTCCTTTTCCATTGCTTCCACATTTGAATGGCAAACTAATGGCTCAACTACTCAGGTGTCTCAGGTACTTGTGTAGTGAGTTTTTATGGTTTGAACTCTGTCTAACAGGAAAAATGGTGATTTTTTGCAAAGCAAAATATTCTGTTCAGCTTGTGCAAATTTAATTTGGTTTCCACAGTTTCTCAAAATACCTTTATTATTAACTTTTCTCTCAGAATTCCAGCACACACATTAGTTGTAAAATGAGCTTGATCTGAAGCTAAATTATAATTTTGCATTGAAGTTGGTTGTTACTTACAGGACATCTGTATCATTTACTGAAGAAGCTGTGAAGAATGAGAAGGGCAATTTTAAGAAAAAGAACTGTTTCATATGGTGTTCTCTGGAAAATTGACTCCCTTCATGGGAATGCCCAGAGCAGAAATAAATCAAGGTGAATACATCCCTCAAGTATAATGCTGATGGGTATGGAAGAAAAGTCCATGAAAAAATGGTCTTCTGAAAAGGCTTTGAATGGTATGCAACAAAGTGCAACAAAATCTGAGCAAAGAGGAGAAAAATATGGAATAGCTGATTCTTGTGGAACAATCTGTGTTCTTATGCCAATACATCATGGGATACACTGAGAAACATAGAAAGCAATAAAATAATCACATCATTATAATTATGCACATGTGAATGAAATTACAATTCCACTTCTTCAGCAGTTCCAGAATTTCTTAATATATGAATACAGCTTTGGAAAGCATAGGGTCTTTTTTTTCAATAGTTTCTGTGTGATGATGTGTATATATATATCACTCACACACATATACGTACATGTATCTGATTTATTATTTCATCTTAAGGAGATTTGAAAGCTACTTAGTAATGTGCTTTGAGTCCTCAGAATACAAATTTTCCTTTTTCTCTGTGGAGGAGGATGAGCTGAACCAGAGCACTGAGAGGCATTATGGAACAGTTGATACTAAAATGGAAAATAATAAGAATAAAATGTGGCAGGTCTTGCAATAATGAATAGTATTAGATAAATAAATTTATAGGGAAGTTTAAGAGTTAAAAGAGCTGTTGGGATAAATGACTCTAAACAAGCATTTTTCTGAGTAAGATTCAAATGAAGGACCACTGGGAATGCTAGTGAAACCACTGTTTCAGACACTTAGACGAAAATTTATGAAATTGTTGAAAAACATTTCAGCTGGAGTTCTGAGAGAGGCTTACATTACATTTTTTTTTTGTTTGGGTCAATTAAACTTGCTGCTTTATAAAAATATAAGAATAGGATTCTCAGTTAATCTCAGTATTTTATCAGACCTCTAGATTAATGTTTGTATAATTTTTAATGTGGCAATTTTAATTATTAAAAAATTAGAAAACCAGATGGAATTACAAAACAGCAACAGATTACTTAATTAACTTTTGCCTACTGGGATAAATAGAACATACCACAGAACATATCAAAGCAGACACCAATGAGACACTACACCTCTATTAGTATGCAGGAGGTTTTCTCTTCACATAGCAGTTCTTATCAGACATAAGCATATGCCTATCAATCTTATTAAATAAACCCAGCAACTCCTCATGT
This sequence comes from Turdus rufiventris, assembly GCA_013186435.1. NCBI lineage: Eukaryota > Metazoa > Chordata > Aves > Passeriformes > Turdidae > Turdus > Turdus rufiventris. The sequence goes on along the minus strand of PYHW01009744.1, from coordinate 2,482,525 downwards.
TATAATCCACAGAATATAACATCATGGCAAAAATCTGAAGAAGGATTCTGTGATGCTCCCTGCAGATCAGTGAAATCTCCCACCTAAGTACATGAGGTGGACAAAAATGAAAAAAAAATAATTGCTATTATTTTATGAAGGAGTATAACATGTAAGTTAGTCTGCAAATACTAACAAACATCCTTCAGCTGTGAAAGGTCCTTAAACCAAAAGTAATCAAAACATCAGATTTTAAAATTGCTGACGTATTTGTCTAACCATATTACAACTACTCTGCCAGGTCCATTGCATAACATCTATTACATACCTGGGTAAAAATAGGAGTGCATCCGATGAAGAGCAGACCTGTAAACCCATAATAATATAAATCTTCTTTATGTATATGAAATATCTCTTGAACTTATTGCAGTAATACATAGATTTTTGTAAATTCTTAGTATAATTTGCAAAGATGTTCTCTGAAATAAAAATTATTTCAAACAGGATTCCGGAAGCTCTACAATTGCTTCTTTTGGAATGAACCCTAACTGATGATTTCCAAGATTCCCAGAAAAACTGATGATAATTATTGCACACCAAATACGTTCCTACATGATGTGCACTGATACCTTTTTATTTAATAAAAATGAGTGTCACCATATATATGTGCATACATTTGGTTATTGCTATCAGAATTAACAGCCTGCAATTTAACCCCAGCCTATTAGAAAAAGGGCTCAGCAGATCCACACAAATGGAAATGACTACTTGCCACAGGTTTTTAACCAGGCTTCAAGACAATGTGTTTGTTAGTACCTTCAGATTAATACCAGTTAGTTTTTGAACAGTTTCAATCTCATGCTAGATGATTTAAACCAGATGAAAATAAAAATATCTTACCCAAAATAAAATAATACAGAAAATACAATATTGTAGTATTTACTGAACAAAATAACAAAAATCATGTTTGTTTGGTTTTTTTTTTAACAGCGTTAAGTAATCAAATTTAGGCCATACAAGCATCAACAAGAAATGTAAGTAACTGTACTACTAAGGTGGTATCTACAATTTTTTTAAACTGCTTGAAATTCAAAACCACAAATGTTGTATACCTCACTTAAAAATCATTCAAGTGCCTTGCACAGTATTTAAAAAAATTGATAGTAAATGATTGCTATGAAATGTACATGCAGTACCTGAATTTTATATTTCAATACCTCAGGTCCAGATCATCAAAGCATTTAGGTTTCCACTCCTCAGGGAAGCCCTGGGTCTCCATGTGTATTAACCCCTTCCCTGAAAGGAGTAACTGTTCTTTATGGTGTGAATTTCTAGTGTTGTCTTTCCCTATGCAGGGAGGGAAAGGGTCAATTTTACAGAAAGAATGGTTCCAATAGGCAGAAAATTTATGGCTCTGCAACTACATGAACCATCTTCCCTACACAACATAAAAATATTCTAATATTAAGGATTATTTTACAACTCAGTGGAAATACGCAGTAATGCAATTCATTTCCTTTGTCTGGATGACAAAAATGCAGTCTTAACAGTCACAAGAACCCGCCTTGTGTCAGCTATAAAAAAAAATATATTTATATATATATTTATGCAACTACTATGTGCATTAAACAAAACCACTGTATGAATCAGCAGGGTTCAATAACACTTGTATCTGAATCTCTGGAAGGGGTGCATTGAAGTCTATGGTGCTTCTCAGTAAGGACTCACAATGAAATGGCAAAGAATAGAAACCCATTTATTTTAAATCTTATTTTTCTTACCCATTGCCTAAGAAATGGTCCATAAGCTCTCTGGCAGCTAAAAGGATCTGTTGCCTTTACTTCAACTTACTGCTGAGAAATGAAAAATACACCTTAATACAAACCTGATAATTCATTTTTTAGTGAACACTGAAACTGAAAATCAGCGCAACGTCATTGTTAACTCCCATTACATAATTCCACCATTGTGAAAATTCTCTGTTTTCTTCAGTTCTTACCAATCTGTATATCACGAGTTGTTTAGCAGACCAGTAACCAGCAAGGTACAAGAAACATTGTATTACTCCTGGAAAGCATTTAGGTTGTGACTCACTCAGGTTGGCAGGTTAATTTAGAACTGAAAAGTGTATTTCCCATCTGCTTATATAAATGTTGGAAAATTCCTTTTTTTTTTTTAACCTGTCTTAAGACAGTTTGCTCAATCACCTGTGAACACTGATCAGTGCCCTTTGCACTGAAATGGTACAGACTTTTTCCTCAGTCTTTGAGATAACAGAGAAGACTTGAACCAAAGGGTGATACCCTTGTGCACCAAAGCTTTATTATACTTCTGATTACTGTGCATCCCCACACCTAAAGCGAATAACATGGCACTTGTGCCATAGTTCTGATACTGTAGGTGTCCACTGACAAGTGTTCTGCATGAACCATTGTGTCTCAGTCCACTAACAAAAACTACTGTGCAGTAGTAATCTGGTATCTTAGATAGCTTGTCTTCTTGGACAAAGTTTATCCAGAATCTTCTTTCTATCAGGCTACAGCAGCTTAGGGCTCCTTTTCTTTCAAGAGAGGCAAAATAAATGTCTTACACCTGTAGGCCAGTACTGGTGTTCTGTCCCAGAAATTTTAGCACTGCTCTGATACGATGAACCCTTCTTTTTCTCCCACTGGTTCCACCTCAGCATAGGCAGGATGTCCAGATCCTCTTCTGAATTTCATTGCTGGCCATCTGCTTGGACGTCGCTACAACAGCAATAAGAAAAGAAACATTTATGAAGGGTCCTACAATAAATTGTTAATAAAATGATCTAACAATATCCTGCACTTTTGGCCTCTATACGAAATCACGCTCCCTGTGGTTGTTACAGGAATAGAAAGGCAGAGGTCAGCAAAAGTCAGAGGAATTAATCCCTCTTTTTAAATTTGTGAGTGATGACTGTTCTCAAACACATAAATAATTACCACTACTTTTAGCAACGAAGAGAACGAAATAGCTCCTGTCACAAATGGTTGATTATTGGATTTGTCACATAAAGAACTGGTGGTCCTCTAACCTCTAGAGGATTTGTCCAATGCCATTCCTTTCTCGTTCTGCATAGGAATTTTCTAACATACTCTATACCATAAGAAAATGTGTGGCAGATTTAACAGGAACTTTAATTAAAAAAATTATTTTGGATAAAAGTCTGCATGCTTATGCAGGACTATGAAAAATAATGACCTTCTATTTCAAGTCCCATAATTTCTACTTGAGTAGTTTACTTTGATGGTTCAAATAGAAGCAACATTTTTATTTAAACTCTTAAGAGCTTTGGTTACAAGAGCCTTAAGAAGTCCTAACCAATTTCCACTAGGATCTTGGATGCCTTTAAAGACAGCTAATAAACAGAGAAAAGAAACAGGTATTTTCTAGGGCAGATAAAACAATTCCTGTAATATTATGATATCTCTATGGAGGGAAAGTGCTTTAAACAACCTGTATTTTCAAATGAATTAATGTCAGTAAGGCTCAGACTTTGGGTGACCACTCCGAGATTATGTCAATGGGAAGAGGTTTCAGGAAAATAGAAAAACTCCTTCATAGAGTCAGTGAGAAGAAAAAGCTTTCCTAAAAAGGTTTTCTCCCTATTGAAAATTTTATCTGCCACATATACTGACTTATTTCTCTTTACTGACAAGACTTACGATCTGCTTGGAAGGAGGGCTAGAAGATACAGCAACTTATATAGAAACATTGCAGGAAAATGAGAGGAGAATCAATGAAAACAACACACAGTCCATATTTTCATTGACAGCTCAAAAGCTAAATAATTTTACTTTCTTCTGAATATAAACACTATTTGATTTTCTGTCTCTATAATACCCCATTTTTATTTCCTTTCAATCACAAAGGATACTTCACGGTGCTGAGGGGTGGTGTTGGTGACCACAGCACAGCCACAGTCATGATGTTTTGCTGGGACTCATTGGGCAGGAGTCACTAAGGATTCCTTGAGGTGCCCCTCAATCTTGTTGCCAACAAAGCACACAGCTGACTGCAGATACAGCACAAAGTCTTCCTCAGTGATCATTTTCAGGAAGATACCACATAAAAGCAACTGCTTCCTTTTCCTCCCATTGCAGGATCAGGTTACTTTTGAGGAATTCTGAATTAAATTCTGTTTGGCAGTTAATTTAAAATCCCAGACTTTTTGGTGCAGCACCTTCCTACAAAGTAGGAAGGCAGAACACTGTCTTCTTTAACAGATACCTCTTCCTAACAAGAAAACTTGGTCTATTTAAACTTTGGTGAGTTTTTTCTAGCCAACCTTGATTCTGTGTGTTTACAAAATTAAGGACAGTTTGGTTACTGCTAAAGAAAAAGGGTCATATGCTGTCCTCAGGCTCACTAAAGTGAATGAAGAATAATGCAATTAAACGTTAAGGGGTTTGTTTCAGATTTACACTGGTACAAATGAGAAAGGAATTTGATAGAGAGGTCTCTAGTGAAAAGGGAAAAGGAAAAACCACTGGAAAACAAGAAAGAAAGAATAACTAGAAACGGTATCAAATGATGACACATAAGGATGAGCTGGGTTTTAATGCACTAAGTTGCTACCTAATTTAATTTTAAGATGTACTTATGATTAGTTACTACTTCATTGCTACATTGATGATAGATATTAAATTTACTATTTTGTGCTACTCTTTTTAATTGGCCTTTCCAGATGATTAGTTATGGAGCAGATGTGTATCTGTTTTAAGGATATAAAGCCCTAAGACATAAATATGAACTGTTTTTCCAGAAATAAAGCAAAAGACTTGAAGGTCATATTCTAATATTGCGGTTACAGTTTTCTGTGGTTTCTTGTCACGTCTGAGGTGAGATTTTCCCTTTATAGTGATTGTTTAATTTCAGCTTCATTATGTGCGTGTTGGCAGCTTTAAAAGAGAGCACTGACAAACTATCAATTCATTGCCTTATGTAACCCTTTGAAAGATGTAAAAATATTTCAGCTTTAACCGTAAAAAATAAAAGTAACTTGATAGATACTGGGAGATGCTAAGTTCCTTTGGTTACTGAAGTAGCTCAGAAAATACCTAATGAATTCTTCCTCTTTTTTCTCTGTGAAAACTAATTAAAAAAACAGAAAAAACTCCAACCCCCAAACAAAAAAACCACACCAAAAACCCCCACCAAACCAAAACCAAATTGGGAGTGTTTAATTAACTAATTCCCAATTTTAACAGGAAAAAATATGTTTCTTCCTCGAATCAGAACACTTAAAGGAAATCCTCTGAGCTGTGGCTGGAGAGTTGTAACTCCTTCCTTTCAGTGTATTACAAAGCAGGAAAACAGACCTAGTATGTTTTTATTCTTTGACGCTTCCTTGCGTTCACTATTTTAAGCAGTGAAGTTGAGAGAAAAGCACTTAAGACCCTACGTGACCAGGAAACATGTCGAGATTCAGGAAAATAATTTAGGAAACACATAAAAATTTTAGTTCCTATTGAAGATCAGTAAGATAAAAGGAAAAAAAAACCCAGCAGTTGGATAATCCATGGAACATGGGTGTAGCTATCATGTTTCCTACATTATGCCTCTACATCATTGCTGGTGTCTGTGCAGGACTTCCTGCAGCAATACAAAGACTAAAATAAGTATATTTATATCCATCTTGCAGAAGAGGCAGAATTTATACCATTTGTCTTGCTTCTGAGGGGAAAAGAGGGGATTCCACCTATTAAAACTTGAGGGTACAAACTGGGGTAACCTCTCACTCTGGTTGCAAGGAAAGGTCTCCCAGTGTATTCTTTTTGATCACTTTCTTCTTTTGACATCTTTCAATATCAGGGGGTTTTGAGCTTTATAGGGCCTCTTTTATCCATGAAAATAATATGATCTCATTTAGACACGTTAAAAAAACAGATTTGATACATATCTGAGTGCAGTTAATTGAATATACTTAAATGAAACTCAGTTATGACTTAAACATGGTTCCTAGTGTTACAGTTCATGATTTTTTTCAGGTTGCTAGCTGTAGACCATCTTATTTTCTGATGAATAGTAACCAACATCACAAGATCAGTCACAGGAGGATGGACAGTTGTGTAAAGTTGTGCTGAAATACTGCTATCTGAAGATTGATGCCCTGCTTCTGAGAGTTTTTGATGCTGATTGTTATCATTATCTCTAAAATTTATACCACTTAGCACTTTTCATCTGAGATGATAATTTATCAAAAGCTATTGTAATAATGTATATTTTGTTAGCTGCAGCAATTTTAAGCTTTTACATTTCCTTTCATACATCTGCATGAAGACAAGTTTCTACCAGTAATGGACAGAAGGAACTTGGCAACAGGTATTACACATTTGATATTCTTACATCTTAGCCTCTTATCCCCATCCCATCCTTATTCTGTGTTTCCCTAAGTACACAAAAATGGAATGAGAACAATTCTGTACAGATCTGCAATGTCAGAAGAGCAGTGAAGGAAAACAGTAATGAAGTATTTGCCCTTCTGTAATCTCCTCAACCCTGCCACACACATTTTGTTCTGAAAGATTTCTACAACACTATCGAAAGTTTCTCTGTATATTTCAAGCAGCATAAAACCCCAGAGTGCTTGTGCATTCATCAGCTCTTCATTCCTATGCAGCAGTAAATTTAAACAGTGGATTTCATCAAGACGTGTGCTCACTCTTTTTAAAACTGAATTTACATGAGTATTCAATACTTGATATAGAATGAGGAGGTAAATCTTTCAAAGTCTTGACTCTCCAGAGCTCCCTAGTAAACTTGATTCACCACTAAACTACACAAAAGATGAATTTATTGAGCACATTTTAGACTGAATGCTCTGGCACAACTTTGTCTCCTCTATCTGTTGATTTTTTCTATATTTCAATCTTTCAAACTTCCAGAGGACTGGTTCACTGTGTCTGATGAAGGGCTGTATCTTACATTTCCACTGTCAATTTTTTTGTCTAATTCAGAAGTAAAAACACATTTAAATCTATTTAAAATATTAAATACTAAATATTAAAAATCTCTTTAACCACACTTTGTCAAGACCTATTTAACCCTGATGATAAGAAAATATGAAAATATGGAGCTATCTAAAGTCTGGATTTATTGTCAAAACTTCAGAAAAAGTGTTGTGACTTACTAAAATGAATTAAAAAAAGGGAACAAAACCATAGTACGGCCTTACTAAATGACTAAATGTTAATCTGATACTATTTGAGACCCATTAGTCTAAGTACTTGTCCAGTGTTAATCTGCCTCAGTAGTCAGGGCTTTGTTTTTTTGTGAGAAGTAAAGATCTTTCTGTTATCAATTACCTTGACCATAACATGTATTTTTGTGCTCAAAGTTACCTGAAATTTGTGCATCAGTCTTTAATCTCTTCTATAAACACCCAATGTATTCGGCAAATCACAGCCAGAAGTGGAGGAGGCTACAAATATCTAAACTATACTTCTGATATATATTCCCAGGAATAAGAAAAGAGCAATTGCCTGACACCATGTTAAACTCATATTTTGAAGAAACCGTTCTCAAATAAGGATTGCTTCAGACTTAGGGTTCAGTAGAGTCATTACTGGCTTCATTTATTTTCCTTTTTGATAGCAGTACTTGTTTAATGTATCTTTTTGTGATTTAAACCATCCTTCTATAATGGATTTTGCAGTCTTATGTTCATCTGAGGAGCTGGCTGCTGAAGGACGAGAAACAGAATTCCTCCTTCCTCTACACCTTTGACTTTTATTGTCAGTGTTGATTATTTATTTTAGTGCTTCTCCCTTGTGGTCGATTTAGATTTCCATTGCTGGACTGCTGGTTCCTGCTGAGCTGGGTAAGCTTTGGAAAAATAACTTTACTATCAGTACTAGGCAATGACAGTGAGATCAATGACAATACTCCAAGTGCCAGGACACTGCAGGACTTTGAAAGAAGAGAAAAATGATACCTGTTCTCTTCTTTTTAATCATCATCTTCATGAAATGCAATTCAGCCTGAACACCTGGACAAAAACTAATTGATGACCATGTTAAGCCTATTTCAAACTAAAAGCTCAATCCCCTGTAAAATAATGGGCTGTATCCCAGGAGAAAACAGCAGAACTATGTGAGCTCCATCAGCTGGCTTAGGCAGCTGAGGATCTCATTCTTTTTTACAAAAACCCTTCTTTAAAAAAAAAAAAATTCCTCTTATTTACTTCTTGTGTGTTTGAAGACACACACTGCATTTGTGACATTAATGCAGAAACCTAGAAATGTTACATGGAAAACATGGCTGGATTTTAAATCTGGGTCTTATTTGTGATGTGCTGTTATAAGCTGAGAAGTAAAACGGTAAGCCAGAAATGTCCATTAATTTCCTGAGCTCTGAAATACCAAGAACTCCAGCAATTTTGACTATTTTCTCATACTAGTTCCTTCTGCAAAGCAGACAGGGGATGAGCAGAAGGTCAAAATCTGAAGAAATCTACTGCTAGATGTGTATGCCAGTGAATGTTTTCAGATACCAAAATACAATTCCCTATGTGGCCCATCATTAAAAAAAAACGACCCAATAATTAGTGCTTTTTCAGACCACCCCAGCTAGGGCTCAGGGTTTAGAAACCATCCTCAGCTCATAACAGTCTACATGCTGTCAGTTTTAAGTGAGGCAGAGTTAAATGGCAAGAATTCAGATCCTTTCATGCTGGTTGGTCTTTATGCTAAAAAACAGTCCCAGCCTTATTTAATTTACCAGTAAAGACATAATTTAAGTTAAAATCAAGAGGAGTCAAGGTGCATTCTCCACACTCTGATTACACACTATTATTTATTATCTGAAGATCTGCAGCTGTTTGTTTCTTCCTCCCTCCCTGTCTTTATCCTGAGGGTCACTCCCTGGCTCCATAGCACCAGTTAAACTCTTTGTGCAGCCATTTCAACAGATTCCTGAAATTATCCATCTTAAACATCCAAGATGAAGTAAAACAAACAACAAAAAATACATAGGTGTGTGCTTGTGTGTGATGCGTCTAAGTGTAAATGTATGTTTCTATGCAGCTGAACCAGTAAAATAAAGCTCTGGAATACTTTCAATAAGGCTGGGAACGTGAAGGAAAAAGTTGTGACTTTCAAATTAGGGTCTTAACTCAAAAGAATGTTAATTGTTAACTACAAACATGCACACTGCTCTTCAGTGTGTGACATATTAACTACTATTAATACATACACAACCACTAATATGTTATCTGAATTCATTCATATCCTGGCAGCTTCAGAGTCCACATATGTTAATAAGTTTTGTAACTATGAGGTGAATACAAGAGAAAGGCTCTTTTGCCTGAGGTTAAGAAGTCCTAATTGAAATGTCATTTTAGACTCCTTAAAATCCTTTGCCCCCAGAGAATTGCCAAAATAAAATTTTATTCAGCTGTTGTCAAACCTCCCATAAACATGCTTGGCAATGGTATCATTGTGTCCATCAGGAAAGAGACATCCAGTGTTTCACTCCTTACCTTCATATCACAGGATCACACAATCTGCTGAGTTGGAAGGAACCCACAAGGGCTATTGAGTCCAACACCCAGTCCTGCACAGCACCATCCCAAGAGTCACACTATGTGCCTGAGAGTATTGCCAAATGCTCCTTGAACTCTGTCAGGTTGGTGCTGTGACCACTGCCATGGGGAACCTGTTCCAGTGCTCAACAACCCTTGTGGTGGAAGAGTTTTGTAACCTAAACCTTGCCTGACACAACGTCAGGCCACTCCCTGGGGCCCTGTCACTGTCACCACAGAGAAGAGATCAGTGCCTGACCCTCCTCTTCCCCTCATGAGGAAATTGTAGACTCCAGTGATGTCTTCCCTCAGTCTCCTCCAGGTTGAACAGATCTTTGTTTGCCCTCCTTTGGACTCTCTCTAACAAATATTTTTCTTACACTGTGACACCCAGAGCTGCCCCCAGCACTCAAGGTGAAGCAGCCCCAGTTCAGAGCAAAGCAGGACAATCCCTTCCCTTGCTCAGCTGGTGATGCTGTGCCTGATCCCCCCCAGGACAGGGTTGGCCCTCCTGGCTGCCAGGGCACTGCTGGCTCATGTTCAACTTGCCATGGATCAGGACCTCCAAATCCCTTTACATGGCACTGCTTTCCAGCCTCTCTTTCCCCAGTCTGTTTGTACTTCCAGGTCTGCCCCATCCCAGGTGCAGAATCCAGCCCTTTCCCTNGTTGAGCTTCATGTGGTTGGTGATTGCCCAGCCCTCTGACTTGCTGAGGGGTCTCTGCAGGGCCTTTCTGCCTTCGAGGGAGTGAACAGCTCCTGCCAGTTTCTGGTATCATCTGCAATCTTGCTCAGTGTCCCTTCCAGACCTGTGTCCAAGTCATTGATGAAGATGTTGAGGAGCACAGGGCTGAGGATGGAGCCCTGTGGAACCCCACTGGTGACAGGTCACCAGTCTGATGTCTCCACTCACTGTAACCCTTTGTGCCTGACCATGAGCCAGCTGCTCTCCCATCACATGAT
>PYHW01009744.1:2448717-2470982 GCA_013186435.1 Turdus rufiventris | reverse complement strand
CCAATCACAAGATCCACTCTGTTGACAAACAGGAGTTCAAGGAAGGCATCTTTCCAAGCTGGCTCCCTTAGGACCTGTTCCATAAAGTTGTCGTCCCGGTTTTTAGGAGTCTTCTGGTCTGTGCTGTACCAGCTGTGTGATGTTAACTTCTGGCAAGTTGAAGTCTCCCATAAGGACAAGGGCAGTTGATTTGGAAGAGTCCCTTAGTTCCTCAAAGAACAATTCATCATTGTCCTGGTCAGGAGGTCTGTAGTGGACTCCCACGATGGCATCTGCATTATTTGTTTGTTTGTTCCTTGATTGCCCCCTATCCAGAGGCTCTCAACTGTGCCACTGCCAGCTGTGAGCTCCATACATTCTACCCCTTCTGCTCCATACAGAGCCACCCTTCCACCTCTCCTGCTGTGCCTGTCCCTCCTGAAGAGCCTGTAACCATCCAACAGGGCACTGCAGGCACAGGATTCATCCCAGCAGCTTTCACTTCTCAGCTGTGGCCAGATCATTTTGCCTTTGGTCTCCAGTGGCAGAGCACTGTGATGACAGCTGAAGTAAATTTCAAGCCTCAAAAGACTTTGGATCACAATATAAGGAAGGAAGGGAAGAAAAACACAAAGTATGCAAGTGAAAATTTCCTGTGTCGTGCAACCCTTCTGTCCACAGATAACTGGGTATAAACATGCAAAAGACAACTGAATAAAAAATACTCAGACTTATACCTAATTTTATAATTTGCTAAATGTTCCCTTGACATCAAATGTTCTCAATGACCAAGCTCAAACACACATGTAAATAATTAGAGAGTAAAAATATAGGAAAAAGAAAGAACAGGAGAAAAAAAAGGAAGAATTAATATATAAAGCTAAAGCTGCAATTTGGCTCACAGCTCATTGAAATCTGAGCAAGTTTATCTGACTCAGCTGGGACTTTCTTCTCTTTACAATGAGTTCTGGACCTCTAGGTCACACATGCTATGACCTGCATCACAGGTACAATCCATGACATTCAAGATTGGCTTCTTGGCCATCAAACCTCACATCCTGAATGCGAGTATACTTCATAAATTAGTAAATAAATCAATAATTTTTAATAGTGCTATAGCTAGTGAGTAGTGATATATGTAATAGCTATATTTCTGACATAAACTATGTTGAAAAAGTGACTAAGAACATTATTTGACATCACAAAAATCAGTCCAAATCACCTCAAAATATACTCAAGAGACACAGGATTCCTCAAGGTAAGAGTATGTAATGTGATTAGAATAAACCATTTGCAACTAAATAAAATTCAATAGAGAGGAAATACTGCAAGGTTAATGACAAGTAAATAGAAAACCAAGGCATGCAACATCTCTTCTGTCATTCTGAAAGCTAATCTTCAGTCAATATTTACTCTTAGCTCTTAGGAAGAGCCTGCAATCATTGGAACTTTGACTGAAGCTCCCTTGACTTTAAAAGCTGATAATTCATTCTGTCTTTGGGCCACCACAGAAGTGTCCAACCTAAACAATGGAACACATGTCGAACAGTGCAGAGGCTGGAAGAAACAGGAAAACTGCATTTTGATTTGAATCTTCTACACATTTAACAAAAAGTGGAATATTTTTGAAAACGTGTCAAACTTTTTGGATGGTATTGTTTTAAAATTGCACAGTACCATTGGCAAATTGAATAGCACTGGCATTTAAGACTTCTCAAACTCTTTGCTCAAAATAGCAATTTTTATTCCTGGTGGGGCTGCACATGTGTGCTCAGGCATGAACGAAAACCCCTAGGGAAGCATTTCTTCAGACTTGAAAGGTAAAAAAGTAATAGAATAATGTTATTATGTTCTAAGACAATAGCTTCTGTAATAAATGGTATTTTTCTTGGCTTGAGTGTATCATTTATTTCAACCAACTAGTGCACTCAGGATATCATTCAGTGGTGTTGAGAGGTGCCACAAGAGATTGCCTTTATCAGTGCAAGGGTAAACAGCACAGCCAAAGTGTGGGTGTATGTTTTCTTATCTGGGAGAGCTCCCTTCATGACAAACAAATGAGTTTGGATTTAAGCTATGTGACGACTTGAGTGAGGAGGTAAGTGAATATTGGGTGATATCTACAGAAAACATAAGGAAGAAAGAGACTTAAAACCTCAGATATAGGATCAGTTTATTATACTGTTCTTTATTCAGTAACCAGTCATGACTATAAAACAAATCAACTAAAAGTTCCTTAAACAGCCCTTAACCGAAAAAAACCCAAAAAAATCTGATTGAAAATGAAATTTTACCTACCAAATAATGACAGTATCTTAGACATAAAAAGATGCTTCTCTATTAATTATATTAGAGTTTTGAATGAATGCTATGTTTAATGTCTATATGATGCCTCCATGAATTAACTTCTTCAAAAGTAAACACAAATGTGCCAGGTTCCTGTTTCTTCTTTTGGTCAGCCTTAGAGTTATATTAATTACTAATGATAGATAAACTGATGTGGATCTTGATTTGGCTTGAAGACTTGATGGCAGACTACAGAGTACTTGTGATTTTTTAGACATCTGCAGGAGGGAGCTGCCTGTCCATCTGTCACATCTTGTTTTAACTGTGTAATGTGTTTATTAATCAAGACACTCAAAGGAAATAGTATTATTTTCTGAAGTATTTATAATACTTGTTCTCATTTCATGACCAAGCCCATGGCAATCCTCTTCAGCTCTTTTCCTAGAACGGTAACATCATATCCATATTTCATTCATTTCCCATAAATAATGCAGCTTGTCTCCTGTGCTGTGTGGGCTATCATGTTATCTGTAACTGTTTACTCAAATATTTTTCAATTGCACAAATGCAATAAAGAATGATTTCTTGTAACACTGGCCTGTTTATATGAGTTTTGCCTGATTATTTTTGTACTTCATTTTCAAAAGGCAAGTTTGAAAATATATTTTCTTCTTTGCATTGGAAACATGTAAATCCTATAGATCAGATGAATAGAATAATATATTTTACTTATTATTTTTAAAATGATCAAACAACTTTTTTCTTAGAAAAATAAATTATTGAACTTATTAAAAGCAATTTGATTTTCAGAATTAATTACCTTGTTCTGTTCTAGGCTTATGATACCAAAAATTGTTCTAAAGTTTTGAAATTTGTGTAAGCATTCTGAAGCACAGTCATCCCCTATTCCATCCCCTGTGATTTTCCCACTCCATTAGTATTTGCACCACTCAAAGGGAAAGGCCACCCCTTCATGACTAGTTCTTTTTACAATTCTTGCTAATGCTGATGCTTCAGAAGTACCACGATTATCTTAGTAACCAATAGAGAAAGTAGGTTATACCCTGCTTTGCATCAATTTTATTTTGACTGATTTCTCCTTTAGTTTATATAGAAAGTTCATGTTTTTCTATTTATTATAAATTTCTACATTGCTTGTTAAAAGAGATGTTACCTTTGACTAATAAGAGATTAATAGATTGATTAAAGGAACCTAAATTCAGTGGAATGAGTTTAACAAGACTGATTAAGCCACCTGTTTACATAATGAGTAAGATATCAATGAAAGAAATAAATTAACATGCCCTTACTACATTTAAAACAAAAATAAATAAGTGTGTATTGTAATTCGGTATTCTTCTCTTCTTAAAAAGTAGTCTTGCCATTTACTTAGCCTTTTCTATCACACTATGACAGATAAGAAACTTGGTTTTAGTAGAGTGAAAGAAAAGAAATTCAATCTGTGTAAATTTAATCTGTGTGTTAAAAAAAGGAAGGGACAAAACCTTCCCTTTCATACAAGGCCTTCAGTGGAATTTTGTTTGTCTACATCAATAGTGAACTGGTTTGAAATGCTGCATAAACATGAGCTAAAACTGTGTGTTATTATATGGATTCTGTTCCCCAACGGTTAGCACAGTTAAATTACTAGAACAGGAATACTGATAAACAATTCATTTTGATTTCTGTCACTTCTATTTCACCTAAGAAGACTATTTATTATAATATGATCTTAAAAATGAATCATTCTTTTCATGTCTCACTTCAATTCTCCTTGCTGTCACTAAGAATAAATGTCTACATCTTCCTGGTCCAGGCTTTTACCTAAGCAATCCCTAAGCTATGTCCCTAGTGACACTTCCAGGGGTTTTGCATCTTCACTGTGTTCCAATAGTAAGTGTCCAGGCTCTTCATAGTAAGGGAGTACCACAAGTGGGGGCTATGAACAGTCATCCCTTATTTTCATGTTCAGCACATCTATACTTATCACAAGGCAGAGGAATGTTGCCGAGTTAAAAAAAAAAAAAGAAACCACAAGGAGGTGTATGTATTCATGGGGTTTTGCAGACACAAATGGCCATGAATTTTCCTTTCTCACATTTTCCTCCACAGTGGAGTTGAACTGACTAAATACCAGCATCTGCAATGTAGGTACCTGCACCTAAGGTATTTAAGGGAGAAAAAAGTCAGTTTATCAAATAGGTAGATGAATCATGGTCTAAAAGAGTCTGTTTCTCTCTACTCTAATAGAAAGAGCAAAAGAAATAATAGATGTTAAAAATTAGGTGGAAATAATCTTTTCCACACTCTAGAAAAAGTGTAAAAAGATTCCTCTAAATGATGCAAGGAACAGCTAATACAAATTTCCAGCTAAAAGCTTACTAGAAGCCAGCTCTTCTGTAGAATTAAGAATGAATACTTTTTTCTTTCCCCCGCAGGAAAATTATAGAAAAATTCTCTGTCCTGAAATAAAATGACAGTGCACAGGAAAGCTAAGGGAAAAGTGCTGTTGTGAGGAAAATGAAGGACAGGAAAGAGAAGTAGTGTGGTATCTGACATGTACCTCTTAGATGTATGTCCTGTCTACAAGCAAAAGAAGTAATAGCAATGGTAACTGAAGGAGGGGAGTGACAAACATGCTGAGAACAAAACAATATCAGCCGCTAGGAGAGTTCCTTTTCTTCAAAGATTGCACTACAAACACAAAGATACTTTACTTTCTGATTCAGTTTAGAAAGATCTGTTTTGGAGACTCCAAATACCCTAGCCAAGAGCCGGGACTAGTGACACAGTTGGACTTTTGTCTTACCTCTATGAAGAAGAGGCTGGCTGCTGACGTTGGGTGGTGGTACATGTAGACGGTCACGAGGATGGCTGCAGCCACCACGAGGACCAGGACCAGAATGCCAACAATTAACCCAGCATGCAGTGTTCCACCTTTCTTCTCTGCTGCACTGTCATCTGTTGAAGCTGCACGAAGAGCACACTTCTTAGCACAGTGATTTATACCTTACCTATTCCTTTACACAGATGGAAAATGAGCATTTGGATTTCTATGTTACATACACCTCATTTTCTACAGCCCAAGTTGGAAAAAGATATTAGGAGGCTCTTTTCTACTACTAGGTACTCTCATAGTCTTAATGAAGACACCTTCAAATGTTTTACTGATTCTAATTCAATAAATGATATTAACATCCTTTCTTTTGAATGTAAAATGGACAGTCTGAAGTTCCCAATTACCTTCGTAATAAATTTTGCTTTGATTTTCTTATAAAATCATTGCAATTGTCCCACAGACAAAAAAGTACTCATTGAATACATTTTGAACATTTTATTTTTCCTTAAATATTTCAGTTGAGACATCCCACAAACCCTTGTGAAGTCTTGCTATTAAACACATTCTGAAGCCTTATTCATTAGCTTATAGAAGAGTTTGGAAGAACTCTTTACAATTGAATCAGACAGCCAAAAGTGAAACAGATGGATGCAAATGATCCTGCAATATTTTGATCTTGGTCTGAATGGAACACTTATCACACCAAAGTACTACAGAAGACCATCCATTTGCTGAACTTGATACCAAGAGGCCACTCATGCTATGCTTCTGCCAGGATAAAAGAGGGTTGTCTCTGTCACAAGCAACTTGTCATCAGTGCTTCCAAATAAGTGACTGAAAGTCTTTCAACAACAGCATAACCTTTGGGGGAAAAGTTTATCAATATAACAACTGACACCTGTAGAACTGCTTGTTCTTCATCATACTCTTGCATAAAAGAATTACTGTTCTGCCTGCTTTTTCAGGCAAAAGAACCATTCAGAAGTCCTAGGTTTATGCAACACCAGAAGAGCACTGGTAATTTGACTTCCCAAACTTCCATCATTCACCTAAATGTTCTTCACCTAGGGGATTCCTGGGCACCCCAGGGCAGTGGTCACAGCACCAAGCCTGGCAGGGTGCAAGAAGCATTTGGACAATGCTGTCGCACATGGTGTTGACTCTTGGGGGTGGTTCAGTGCAGGGCCAGGAGTTAGACTCTATAGTCTTTGTGGGTCCCTTCCAACTCAGCATATTCTGTGAGTTTGTGTGATATTACCACTGCTTTCTGCTTTTCTGGAAATCCTTCTTATCACTTTCATGCATTACTCCATACAACACCTGTCTCTGGTCTTGCTTATGAGAAATTTTCTTTCAGTCACACTTTTAAATTTCCTCTCACCATCCTTGTTTGGCAAGCTGATTATGATGAAAAAAAGTGATATCTGCAACCATCCCCTTGAATTATTTGTTTGGTTGTCTTAGTGTTATGTCCTTTGAGGTCAGAGACTCCCTTTTATTTGTTCTTTGAAAACAGATATGAGTTATGAGTATCCCTTCAAACAAATCACTGTTATTGTTATTAATAGGAATAAAACCAGTAACAACAATAGCAACAAATGTACGTGGTCTTTAACCATTCATCTAAGTGGAGTAAAACAGTCCATGGTAATGTTAAAATAGGGAATTTGAAAATTACAGAAGAAAGGCATATTGATACAGGTAGTGGTAAGTGCCTTGCATGAGGAGAAATAAAAGAAAAGAAGAACAGTTAATCTGAGTGTGACAGTTCATATATCCATGTATGGCAGCACCTTTCTCACCAGACTAAGGAAGGCTGCATGGTTTGTCACCCAGCACAGCACCATTGGAACAAAAGGAAGAAAAGGAAAATGAAGATGCATTATTTTAGCCAAGATTTATATCTATTACTCCATGTAATAATTGCACATCTCTGGGGATAGAGAAGGGATTAATGTACCTATCCCTTGTTTTTGTCCATATTTCTGCAATCTTGATTCAGGACAATCAAAACCCCACAGTGTCGCTCTGCTCTGTCCCATAAAGTCAGTGACACTTTGTGGAGTAAGGAACTGAGTAACAGAATCAGAGGATAAAGAAAAAAAATCTCAACAGACTGGGAAGCCAAACTTGTGTGTGTGAAACATTAATGATTTCAATAAAACATTGCAAGCATGATACCCACTCAGGTACAGCCTAATCCTGCAGGTATCATTATTTTAAAAAATTCATTGTTATCTGTTCACACAAGAACTTCAGTTTCAATTGTACTGATTTTGGACATGAATTTTGATTATATATTCTATTCTATTCTATTCTATTCTATTCTATTCTATTCTATTCTATTCTATTCATTATATTATATTATACACAGTACATACAGTGAAAATTTCCAAGCCATTCTTCATACTGAAGTGGAGGAAATGAGATATTACCTAGAATCTGGAAGTTTTACTATTCAAATTTTCAAAATTGTCTCCTAAAGGATCATTAAAATACTTCTGAGTAGTTAGAGCACTATCAAGATTCATGGAGAAGATAGGAAAGAAGGGTGACCCAAAAAATGATTCCTCTTATTTTCAGACAGCAGAATCTTTTGCTAGACATAGCCATCAAGAGTCACTTCACCTGAGAACAGAGGAATGTATAGAAACACCAGTTTTAGCTTCTGTTCATGCACTATAACAATATTTAGTACTTGTACATATATTTCAAATTGCCATACAAATAGAAATTAAGTAATTGAAAGGCCATCAGAAAAGGCCTGCTTGATTGTACATCCCCTTGGTTGGACTATTAATTCCCACTGGTGAACAGTTAGTTCTGATTCACCCTAGAGAAGCAACTGCTCCACAAAGGAGCAGAGGATTCATAGCTTGTTTGTCTCCTAATTATCTTTTTGACAGTTTCATACTCTTTACTTCAATGTGACATTGGTACATCAAAAACTACTTTGTCACTTGTACCCATTTTCAGGCTGACTTGCACTAAATGAGCAATTTTTATTGTTACGACATTATGGTTGAAGGTATAACATCATATTCTCCATTCTAAAAATGCTGGACTTCAGCAAAGGTCCTAACCACTCTGTAAAAGGTCATCAGTCTAATCCCTTTTGATCTGATATTTTCTCAGCTTTCAGGATCCAGGTTTGCAAACTAGAACACTGTCTCTTTGAAACAACACAGGTGTCAATTTCCTGCCCAGATTTCTGCTACTCAAGGGTGGAGCACTGTGTGGACATCAGCACAGTGATCAGAATCCAAATGCAAAAAAAAAATGACACAAAAGAAATGCTTTCCTTAAATTACAACAAGCTTAAGTAACTTGTAATTTCCATAATGGAAATTCAGTCCATTGACCCCAGGGCTCAAATACTCATGAGAAATTGATTTCACTCTCTTTATACAGAGAAAATAAACAGTGTTGTCAACACTGAAAATACTCTTTGCTGCAAAATCAACTGTCAGTTCTTTTAAAAAGCCACCGAGGGAAATAGATAAAAAAAATAAGGACTTGGAAACTTTTTCAGGTGTAGAAATCTTACTAAGATTATCACAGCATGTCTGTTATTCCAGGCAGGGCTAAACCCACGGGAGGCTGTTTGTTTTACGACCAACCCTTTCCCAAAAGGAGCATTCTCAATGGAACTTTCCCCAAACTTTCCTTTTCTCAAGAAGTAATTGTTACATATAACATATTCTATATTTATAATGTCTTCTCAAACTCTTAAATGTATAAAACTTTTAAGCAGAAGGAGCCTGTTAATATCTCCAAGGTCAGTCTGCTTCTCATTAGGCACCAAATGACAGGATAGAAAGAGCAAGTAGCTTTTTTTCTCCCCTAATATAAAGGCACAGAATCCAAACAAGAAATAGCGGTTCTACTGCAGGAATATTTAAAAAATAAATGTGAAAACACAATAAAAATGTTCTTATTGTTTCCATGAGAAACACATAAAAACTATGGAATCTTTGATTTAAAATCACTAATATGTCTCCAGTTACTCTTGGACTAGCTTCTTTCTCAGAACGAAAAGAAAAAAACCCCAAGGAATGAAAATCTTGTCTTGTCATGGCACACATGGACTGCGATGCTGACTTTAACAGAACAAATGTGTCTACAAACTGAGACACCTTTTTAGTGTTTACAAACTGCTACTTGCTGTTTCTAAACACATTGAGGATACATTGTCAACATTATTTTCTCATAACTGCATACTACCACTTGAGGTCTGCAAAACACTGAAATACATTGTTTTATATTATCTAATTTTAAGGTTTACAAAAAGTTTCTACTGTGATAGTTCTATACATGAGAAAACAAAATTGTGATACATATGTTTAAACCTTTTATGATATGAAATGAAAAAGAGTTCAGTTTCCAGAGATTACTATCTCTGTCTGTGAGAGTAGAGGTACAAAATGTTTTACAGGAAAACTGAGGGAAAATAGATGAACTTCAGGTACTTCCTGGCTAGACAATTTCCTTTATATAAAGTGATATGGGACAAAAGGTGAATGACAGACAAAAATGTAGAACTTCATTGTGTAGACTTGGAAAATAAAATTTTGCTTTTCCCTCCAAAAGCCATGTCACTCCTTTTTACTCTTGCATCTTGATCAGATGGTAAAAGACCATCTGGGAAAAAACCATTGGATTTGAACCTCCAATTCAAACTCACTTATATGCATATGAATCGTTAAAGGGATAAAACACAATACTTTATTTGACCCTCCTGACTGACACACAAAGCCAGGAATATGGATGATTTAAATAGCAGCAATCAGCCTGAAGATGGTAACTCCGTCCTAAACTTGTTTCTTTTCTCTCCTCTTTTTACCAGAAGAATGCATTTTCTCCTTTTTGGTCAGCCAAAGAGCAGAAACCTTCTCTTGTTGCATGATTTGGGGCAACTACAGATCGAGTTCACTCATCAGCCCTCCACCCTATCACATGTATCATTTCTAGCCTGGAAACTGCATCACTCCTATTTGCATGACTGTGGGTTTGAGTTAATAGGCTCCTGCCAAGAGGGAGGACAACATTTAGGACAGCTGAGCACCCAGGCTTACGGGTACAGTGAGCTCCTTAGAGCCACTGGGATTTCCCCCTCCTCTGGGCCTCCATTTACATCTGCAATGCGAATCCACCAGGAGACTCCTTGCTTTATCAGGCAGGTATATGGTTCTTCACACACAATATTTTTCCCTGTACATAACACAGATTCTTGAAAAGATGATTAATGACCTGTGAGAGGGAATAAGGGAATTTGCAGTTGGAAGGATTCTCCAGAGACTCAAGGGAATCCCCATAAAAATTTTCTCTCTACCTCTTTTAGGAACAGCATGCTCAGGAATTCTCAACTTATTCACAGTAATGGTGTGAGATTTTCTTGATTTGTGGGTTCAATCCCTCAGTATTTGTTAACATTTTGAGGTTAAGCCATTGCTTTACTTGGCTTCATGATGATTTATAAAGTTATGGCTCAGCTAATACTTTAAAAATTGATTTCCAATTGCATGTAAGAAATAAAAGGTGGTCTCTGAGTGAGAATATTATGAACTATAACACGTAAAATCAGAATTCAGTATCTGGCTTTGCTATCAATTTTCTGTAGGACCCAAGGCAGCTCAGTAAGTCTCTCCAAGATTGATCAACTGCTTAGTGTAGTAAATTGATGAGAGTGCATTACAATCAAATCCCTCTGTTTATTGGATGACAGTACTCTAAATATGTTAGCTATGGGCTTTCATTTTTCTGCTCTAAAATATTACCTAGTGCTACAACAGTTGTCATCTGTATTAATTTTAGTTTGAGCTGGTTGAGACCATGTCAACCATTATTACAATACTTAGTAGCATCAAACAGTTGTCATCATGAAGCTCAATATCGAACCACGAAGGACCACACTACTTGCCTGTAAAAGCAGCTGACTCAAATTCAGATGAACAAAAAAGTTAGTTATTTATAAGAATTTCAATTCTGCCATCCCATTGACTCCTCTTAACCCTACTGAAAGCAAACACAAGACATGAAAGTACAGCAGGCTGTTCCTCTCTAATGCTGCATCTGATGCTTGCAGTTACTTGCCACAGTGCCCACCACACCTTTGGGAGACAGAACTACTTCAGGTATTTCAACTTCAATGCAAAATCTACAGCTAGATGAGCCTAACCTTCATTTTTCCCATTCTTTACAATGACCCATGCACACCAATGTTGAAGATGAGTGAGCAGTGTAAAGATTGGAGAAGGCAAAACTGGCTTAACTCCATGTAGAATAGGAAATTAAAAAGACAGATGACAGGATCTCTATGTGCCCTACGTATCACACTGCCCTACCACTGTGACAGCAACAGGAGCATATGATAAAATAGAAAGAAAACCAGCCTTTTCTTAAAAGTTTATCCAGTTTGTTCCATGTAGCCCTCCTTAAGATTTGCACTTAGAGCTACATGGTGTGTTCCCATTAACCTTTTGATCTGGTACAAAGTCAACAAAATGTAAATGTATAACAAAATCAGCTGTGTGCCTTTACAATAAAGCCATGACAACTGCTAAGAGTAGGATACCATACATCATTTTGCATCTCTTCTTAGTAAACCAAAAAGAAACAAAACAAGTATGCCAGACTTCAATATAAGTTGAAGTGGCTATATACAACTCTTCTGGTTTTTTTTATCATGCTTCTTCAATGTGATATATAATGCTTAGTGTGATGAAAAATGTCCTTTTTTGCTCAAGGAGAAAGTGATGTTTTCTTTCTAGGGGTTATTTGCATGCTAGTGCCACTACTTTGGAAAACCTCTGCCATTATTTGATTGACTGTTTGATGATCAGATTGATAGTTTTTTAATACATCTCATAATAATAGCTATAATAAGAGGATGACAAAAAAACTGGGATGAAGTGGAGATGCAAAAAAAAACTGGAAAAGGCACAAATGTCTTGTTATAAGAAATATTGAAGTACAATTCAAAGTACCATGGAGAAAGTGGGAAATAACAGAATTTATTTATGCTACCAATAAGAATAAAGATTATTGATGCAATATTCTACTTTTTTTACCCAGAATGGATGAGTTCAGCACTTTTCATGTGTGCTTGCTTTAAAAAACATGCATGTAACCCACTCCACAGAGTATGTGTAAGATATATTTCTTCCTGTGTCTGATGCATGAGGAAGTTGGGAATATTTTTATAAGAGGCTGTTGCTTTTCCAAGCTTGTGTTCTTGGCTTTTGCTCAATTTCAATAAGATAACTGCTATCAGACACAAATGTAATACCATACTGAACCCCAGCAAGGCTGTATAGACTTTCCTTAAATCACAAGTTTTCCTGGGATGAAAGAACTTGAATTACACTAGGCACATCATTTCATGTTTCATACAGTCACATACTGCGGTAGATCCCACACTTTTTTCTAAAAGCACTGCTTTCAGTCCTTTCTGAGTGTTACAGCTGAATTTGCAGAAAGCAGAGACCAGCATTTAGGGAAACTGGTTGGGTCTAAAGTTCAACTTTGATCAAAACAAAGACAACAAGAGAGATTTCGAGTTTATCTCATGACCTGTCTCTAGCTTGAGCTGAGAAGAGGCTGCTGAGAAATGAGAGGGGAGAAACAGCTTGGAAAGGTTCTGAGAGAAACAGAGAGTAAAATGAGGGGATGTATCAACATTTCTTAACCTATAATCTGAAATGTGAAATCAAATACATGGGAACAATGGCTGGTTTATTTGAGTTATATTTTATTTGTTCCCTTTGGAATTTCTCCTCTACCTAAATAGAAGAAAAAAGAAAAAAATCAGATAATCTCTGTTTACATGGCTCTTTCTGGTTTATCTGATAATGAAAGTGGCTCATTGTTCTTGAATCTACCTATCTTCATATTTGTATCCTATGAATACATTCACACCTTATGAAAACACAGTATCCTATAAAACTACATTTATATCCTATAAATACAAACTTTGTCTACATTTTGGTCATTACTTACTGAGCTCCCTAATCTCTCAAAATCAAATTAAGCTATCTGTAGTACAAGTGCTAATCCTGTCAGTACATTCCTGTTAGTTGTATCTACACCATCTTTGAAAATGTCCAGATGAGACTGAAAAAAACATGATACTGAAATTTCCTAGAACCACACATGTTGCCATGAACTTGTTAAAAAATAAATAAAAGAGCTTTCTACCTCAGGCAGGTGTATTTTTTTTTTTTTGCACAGCTTTCTGTTTTTTTCAAACAGAAATTTCTTTACACCTTGATCAACGAGAAGTGTAGCATTTCTTTGATACCACTGTCCAAAAGACATAGACTTTTCTTCCGAGCTTTAAAGCTGAAGGAATGTGGGGAACACATAGCAATCAAATCATCACAACAAAGTGCCTAAAAAGGTCAAATAAAATGTCTAGATGTGCTGGCCAATCATCTAAATCATCCACGAGAGAGTTCTCGACAAAAAAATATTGCATTACAGGACTGCTATGGCCAATTGCTCACATTTTATGAAAAATTAGGCTTTTAAACTGTTTAGTCAGTTGTGTTAAATTTTAAGAAAATGAAAAAACAATGGAATCTGAAATTAATAACAAAAAAAAATGTACATTTGTAATGCTGGATGTTGCTTAGAACTTATAAAATGCTTGTTATCCTAAGGAGAACCAAGATATAATAAAAATTGTGATGGCATGCCACCTGCATTTACAACAGTTTAGGCATGTATGTAATAGGCATCTGTCATGTCTGTAAAGAGGGAGGGCAGACCAAAGAAACACAACCAAGCAAATTTGAAATGTACATTAAGATATGCCACAGAATTGTGGATGGATTACAGTACAGTTGCAAAAGATTTTCTCATATAATTAAAAGGTCCAAGCAGTATGACCAGAACAAAAAATTTAAATTTATAACAATTTATTAATTTATAATATTTGGTTTCAAAAGTTCTAGACAGGACTCTAGACAAAGATGAGATGCAGAATTTCTGTGGAATCCTTTTGTTCTACCTAACTAGATATTGACTGCCATCACCCAAGGACACATCAAACTATAGGCAATCATTGATCCAATACAGCTTTGGTTTTCCATTAGAAAGGGTTCCCTTTCATTAGAGTTTTAAAGGATTTAGTGTGAGAAAGTGAAGACCCTTTATTCATGACCTGGAATAATCTACTCTTTATGAAAGGTTGACAAACCACAGAGAATCAAAGAATGTGCCTGTGGCTGCAGAGGTTTTATCTGAGTCTAATCTAAGGAACACTGGAAAATTCAATGCATAATTGAAGATTCTTCAAAAACTACTTCTTGGATTAAAAGATACGTTTATTTGTGAATGAGAAATCCTGGAGTGTTGCTTTGCTTTTTTGTTGTTTGAAGTTACTTTTTTTTAAATTTCAAGAATAAAAGGAAAATGAATAATTATGTCAGGTCTTGGTTGGTCCTCCTAAAACGCAACAGTTTTCTCTGTGGAAATGACCTTTCTGTATATAACCGATGCCTCGATCCCTATACCTTACCTAACAAGAAGGCCACAGCCATCTATAATTTGGTGTAGGGTTCAACACTTTTACAGAGTATTTCTTTTTAGATCTTGGGCACAGAATAGACAAGTGAAAAAATAATCCTGCCGCAATTTCCAAACTTAAAGAAACATGGATGTGTTTTCTAAACCCCACTTTTGGAATAATTTTTTATATAACAGCATAGAGTTTTGAGCTGTGTATGAGATGCTCATGATGGAGAGCTGCCTGTTCCTGGGTCAGCCACATGCCATGGGGCATTGGCTCACAGGGCACAGTGTGGGCACATTTCAGCCAGGAATACACCTCCAGTACAGAGCACATGTGGAACAGGAGAATGAAGTCCTGACTATTGACCTCTAAGAGCAATTATCACAATAAAATAAGAAGTAATTTGATTTCAAGAGAGAAAGAAAGTTTCAGGGACATTTCCATAGACTAAATGCTTAAAACTACTACATTGAATTGACAGATCACTTTATTCTAAGGGATCACTTATGTGTTAAAGCAATGTCAAAAAACACCACTGCCAACAAACGGACAATTCAATGCCCAATACAGCATGTGACTGGCCATGCTGTGGTCAGTGACAGCAAAATGACAGAGGGAAGACTGGCAAGGAAGAGGATGTCAGCTGCCCCCTGTGGAGTGAACAGATCTCTAGTTTGAGAGAAGGAAAAAATAATGGCTGAGTATGAGTGAAAAACAAATCACAGGAAAACAGACCAACAAGCTAAGTGGCATCTGCACTCTGTATTTTTTTCAAAGATTGAATAATTCTCTGTGAGTGTCCTGAGAAACTGCTGTATCTCAGCTGTTCTGGACTGCTATGAGTGGGACCTCTGCCCATGATATTGGGGTCCTCAGGTAAGCTCAGGTCCAAACCTAAGCTTTGTTGTAGATGAACCTATATTCAATCCCATCTCTGATCTTGTATCCTGGACCGACACTGAAGGTAGGATATCTCTCCAGTCCTCTCCATGGACTGTGCCTCCTTGGAGCTGTTTATCCTTTTGCTGTTGCAGAATTCCTATGTAGACCTGGTTCATCATTTCACCTTCTCTAGGACCACTGCTGGAAGATGCTGCCTCTGGTCCTTTCTTGAGCTGTCTGTTGCCAGTTGTGCCACTCAGCTGCATCACTGTTCCCCTCTTCTCCAACTTCCGGCTTTGATCCTGGTCTGCCTCATTGCTGCAGACTGCTCAGACTAGACCAGAGTTGACCCCAATTGCTTCCCCTGAGCTGCTGGACTCACCCTGTGCCATGCCTGTGCCTGCTCTCACACTTGGCTACCTGTTCCCTTGACCCATGAGAGAAACTTTGTGCTCCCTGCTTGGAAAGGCAACCAGAGCCAATAATATCCTCCTTAATATTAGTGGAAATATGATTTATTTAAATTTGCTCAGCAAAGCATCCTCTACTTTGATAGAACATTCTGAAGCCTTTAGAAATGAACCCCAATCTTCTTTTCACCTCAGCAAGCTCTACTTTGGCAATAAACACAGGCACAGATGATGTCTAACCACTCAGTCCTAATCTAGTAAGGGAATTCTCATCAAGAAAATACCTCAGGTCTCAGTCCTTGAACTCACAAAGAAGATGACAAAAGCAGTCCCCTGCAGAGCCTCATTTAACTGGGGACAAGTCCCCTGCAGAGTCTCATTTATCAGTATGACAATGTGATCTCATTAACTTGCACAGGGAGTGTGCATGGAGAAATGCAGGATCTCTGCTAGTACAGACATAGATATAAAATGGGTATGCTTATTAACAAAATGTCATGTCATAATTCACTACTAGGAATGACTTTATAGAACAACATTATTATTTAGAACTAGCACCATACACTCTCCTAATACATTTAAATAAAACTGCATTATTATAGTCAATAACTGTATTAATACTGCATTAGTAGTCAGTAACTGTATTAATACTATTAAAATTTATGTAATATGTCAATAATTCAACCTGCTCTTTTAATATAGAATGCTAAAGACAGTTGTAAATATTTATTTTCCTAAGCAGCTCCTAAGCTTATTTCCCCTACTTATCTTCCACACAGATGCGGGATCTTGGAGTCCCTTAAGAGTCTGGCAAAAACTATCTCCACAATTGGATTTTGATTAATGAACTTTGGTGGGGTATAATTTGACAAAATACTGACACTATTTACAGACAAAAAAAAATCTCTTACCTCCATTATCTTTTAGGTGCAGTGCTATCTTGGTGTCATCTATAAAGAAAATTTAAAGTTAGTTGAAGAAAAATGCATTTTTCTACGACATGAATCATTTTAGCAATCGGTTTCTAACGATGAAAACATTCTACAAGAACAAAGTTATTTATTTATTTATTTATTTATTATTAATTAATTTTATCAACTCAATGAGAACTAGATTGTGGGTTTCTCACACTGAGCACTACACTTTCTTACCACTGAAAAAACATTTATGAGAGTGTTAAAGCATTCAGGAAGATTCAAAAACACTGGCAAATAAGGGTATGAGAGTAGTCTGTCTCATAATGTTTATAAATAATTCATATATATTACATGTTCACACATAGCTTGAGCACTCTATCACATTAAGGACTATATGAACCAACATGTATCAGTAAAATTTTTGAAGAATCTTGAAAAGGTCTACTAATACTAAATCCTGTTTACTTCCATATTCCTATTTTTCTTGTGAATTTTAATGAACAGAATGCCAGAGAACATTTCTTTTAATGCAGTCCAAATGCTGCATTGACGTTTCTAAACTTTTATTGCTTTAAAGAAAACCAGCCTTTCTTATCAGTAGATTCCCACCTCAAAATGCCTTCAGTTCAGATTTTCCTGCCACAGGCCACTTGGAAAGTCTGTACCTAGTACTTTTTCTTTGTTAACATACAAATTCAACAAACATACACACACAATTTATAGATGTTCCTTGATTAATCTGGATTAGCTTTCTTGCTCAGATGAATTTCTTCCAAAAGCAGGAAAGCAGGATATCCCAAGCTCAAAAAGGTAAGATTTAAACAATTTAAACAGCTATTGGTACGAGGATGAGAACTGACCCACCATTACTTACCCACTTAATTTAGTTCAGAAGCCTAGAGGAACGATTTCACAACAGTGAGCACTACATTAAATGAACAGTGCCCACTGACTGAAAAAAAGTGAACAGGCATATTTCAAAGAGGCTTTTATTTTGGATTATCTATAATTTTCATCTGGCTAAACAGAATCCATAAAAGAATTACAAATTCATAAAGTGTGTGATGGGAATTTCTTCTAGATTTAGGGCCTTTACTACTACTATTCCAGCAGATTTTGGACAAGTGCCTGAATGTAAAGGCACATGAAAATGTCATTGTAAGCTCAAGTTTTCTAGAAGTCTTCCTAACTTGTGCTTGCTTTTCTATCAGTATTGTCTCCTCGAGCCTTCATCCCGTTTGCAACTTTATGGCACAAGACTGAGCCATTTAAAAGCAAGAGCCTTGGCTGTAATTCCCAACTCCTTCTGCTGCCCCAGAGGGAAAAAGTTGTCATCAACACATGCTTAAAGGAAATACATTTCTCTCTGAGTTGTAAATTACTTTTTTCCAAGTGTAAAAATGAAGAGTATACACGTCACCTTCTGTGGGCAGGCTGGTTGGAAGGTGGGAAGTGGTGGATCCTCTGGTGGTTGTTAAAACTCTGAACCTTGTGGTGGTTGGCAGAAGGGTGGTGGTGGAGTACAGAGGTGTTTCAGTCGTGTCTATATTCTTCTCACAAATCTTATCCTTTGACTGTTGGGAAACAACAGAAACAAGGAAGAGAAAATTAATTCTCTGTGGAAACTGTCAAGAATGAAGAATTTAATCATGGACAAGTTGCTGTGATAAAAAGAGTGAAAATAGACACTCTAGACCAAAAAATTTCAAGAGCTGTTTCTTTTAATTTTCTTTTTTTTTTTCCTTGTCCCATTTCAAGTCTCTATGCAGCAATCAGCAACATATTTTTTTCCTTTATCTGCAAAATTTACAACTCTTAATTGTTAATGACAAGGTTTCAAAATCACCCCAGATTGCCAAACTTGTTATTTCCCTTGATCAGAGTTTAATATTTAAGTTTATAATTCAGATTTACATTCTTCTGTTATGATAGCTCACTGCCATCAATCCAGGTAACATAAAATATGTTAAAAAAGATTTGTGGGAATTAAACAGTAGCTCTTCACAATGAACAATAGGTAGTTAACTGGAGCACTTAATTAGGCTTTACATGTAATTATCACAAAAGAACATAGATATATGTGGAAAATGTGTGCATTTATTCAGTTTATAGAACATTTATTTACCACAATAAATCAATCCTTTCTCTACATGCCTATTAATTACTCATAATATTAAGAGCTAATGTATTATTTGTATATATAAAGCATATTAATATATATCTATATAAAAATATAAACATAATTACTATAAAATATAAACAACAATCAAATTATTATAATGTATTAGCACACTACAAATAAAAGTCAACATCATAAAATAATTTAATATCTATTTACATGGGCAAATATTTTTATACAAATCAAGTATGCTTGCTCTCTTTTTTTCTTTCAAGTTCTGGATGTTTTTAAAATTCTGAAGATGCAAAGAATAATTTATTTTATGGTTCACACAGTTTTGCAGGAAAATACATCCAATTATCTTGCAGCAAATATGGGAACTGCATCTAACTCCTGCTGTCCCCATTGATTTTAATGAGAACTGGAGTCCTGCAAACGTTTATTTCATTTTATTGAGATCTGGCTGTCAAAACTCAGTGGGCATTGTCTTACTTTTAATATGCACAGATATTTTATCATTCTTTGTTTTATCAGAATCTATTTATTACATTACAGAAATGTATCAGTACCTGCAGGATAATTATTCTTTAAATCCCCTTGTATTTTTCTTGAAAAATGCTGTTAATTTTCCTGATGTAATTTAGACAAAATTTAGCTCAAAATCTATGTTAAAGACACCTTACTATGAGAATCCTCATCATTTATCCTCTTGAGTGAAGCATCTAAAACTAACCATTCTGTGCTAATTATTGATCCTTCCCTGAACTCTAGCAGTCAGCTCAGTCATGATTCTGGAAGGTGCCAAGAAAGCTGTTGCTTCTGCTCCAGAGAGCCTATAAAGTGGACAGTGAACTGCCATCAAGTAGCCTGAAACTGTGCAAATTAAACTGTTAATTTCTCAGATACACTTAGTGTATCAGTAATTTCCTCTCAGATCATCTACTAAACCTTGGAACACATGCTGGACTGAAACAAGAAAGGAGAAGCAGAAGGGAATGTTAATGTCCTGCAGACAGAAGTTTTTTGATATCTTAATTTTCAAATTGAGTCTTAGATAATTATAATCTGGATTAAAGCAATACAAGGGTTGTGCACTGTAATAACACACATTCCAAATAAATTTTATCTTGTTCTTTAAAAGGTTGGCCTCCACAGACAATAAATATCTCAGAAATTTGGCTTTCAAATCAGCTGGTGACAAACTGCAAAGCTGAAGCTTCACGGCCATGTAATAAAGCAGTATGTAGGTTGCAGTTATTTTCCAATTACAGGTACAAGAAGAAAAATTTATTTCATTAATTTGGATTTATAGCATTACTTCTCTTTGCTTCTACTGAAAATAAAACAGAAGGTACATTTCTAACTAGACACCTGGGGCTATGTTTTGCCCTGGGTTTCACCTGATATTTCAGAAGGCCTATGTTGCTGAAACTCATGAGGATATTTAGCCTGTTCAGCAAAAATGGAAAAATAACTGCTTTTTAAATGGCCACCAAAAGATTAAAAGTGCCATAAATTAATTTGTTCCTATTACCACAATCCCAACATGGAAAAAGAAAAAAAGGAAAGTGATAAAAACCACAAACCTCAAACCAAAAATGCTTGTAAAGGAGCTTTTAAACCGGAAAGAAATTATTATCATCATCATCACCATCATATTTATAAATATTAATTGAAAATGAAATTTTCTTGTCTATAAGTACCCCAGATAACTTTCAGAGGAGGCTAATGGTCCCTGTTTGACAGTCACCACAGGGGCTACATTTGAATTTCACAGATATCTTTCTCATCCTCTCAGTGCATCTCAATGAAAAGAAATCAAAATGTCATGTAGGCATGTGAGGGCTTTTAAAGTTTTATTTAAATTATTATTTTTATTTTACCTCTTTGAATTCAGCTGTATAATTTCGTCTTTACTAAATGATTTTGCCAGATTTCATAACTAAAATGCAATGCCTGTTTTTCACTTGAGGCTACTCTGGCAAAGGTTTTTCTGAAATAAGGAACATCACAGTTTCTTCCCCTTTTCAGGCAAAAGTCAGAGATCTAAAAAAAAATCAGCACAGGGACACTGTTTTGGAATAGGCTTTCTGGTTTTGGGCATTTTGTTTAATTAAAGTAGTTTCCCAAAGATAATATTTTAATTTTTGCCCATTTTATTCCCGCAAATGGGGAGTGAAACTGCTCAGATTGTTCTTCTTTGCTATGCCTTATAGGATTTCCCCTGAATGATAAATACAGTATGTCTTTGGCCTTGAAACCATGCTTTATAATCTGAATAATTTAAACAAAACCATTGTAACTATATAAATTGCCTCTGAGGATGTAAATGACTCACATACCTCTTCAGGGCAGCCACTGTCTACCCAGTCTTGCCGGTGACGATCAAATCCACTGGAGCATCTTTAAATGATGAAATAGATGGAAGTTGTCCAGATGGAAATAGCAGGAAAAAAGAATAAAGGAAGGGAGATGAGAAGAACAGAGTGACAGAAAGATAAGCAAATTATGTGATTTAAAATCCATACGTTTTATATGGTATCACTTTTATTCAAGATGCTTTTGCTTACAATATGAGTCACTCCTTTAATCCACTTCAGTGAAAGGTGCTTCAATGAAAAAGACTTTATTTTCATTTTTAAAATTTATTTATTATTTTTAATGGGAATATCTCCCTTCCACTAGATAATTATTGTTAAGATGTAACTAACCCATAGAATTTTAAAGCTTGATGTCAACCGTATCAATATAAATTAGTTTAATTATTACTGTCCAGACTTCTTAGCCATGAAAATGTAATCCCACAAAGGATGCAGTGATCCATGTCACTGGGTTTATCAAGCAAAATGATCTGGGACATCAAGATACACATAAAGACATTTGATCAATGTTCACAGCTCCTGTGAACACTCTCCGTGACAAATAGAGAACATTGTACAGCTGCTTCGACCTCCTCTCTAGATACAGAAAAAATAAACTGCATGCATATTTCTTATCAGATTAGGTGAGTTTAATAACCTGTTTGCAATATCCTCTGTCTTTTGTTATATGTAACAAGGAAATTTTAAAGAAATTTGTAACACTTTAATATAATGATTCCCCTGGAAATCCCCACCTCTCAAGAGTGTTATCAGTGATTGTAGAGTAAGCTTGTGTTTCCTAGACAACAGGTAGCATCACAAACAGGAAGCATTATTAAAATGGCAAGTGAATAACTAAATCAAAAAGTTCAACTTTGAAGGAAATTCTTCCCAGCTAAGGTGGGTGTTTTTTTCCTTTTTTTTTTTTTTTTTTTTTTTTTTTTTTTTTTTTTTTTTTT